>LR812536.1:4165255-4475255 GCA_903798195.1 Danio kyathit | reverse complement strand
AGAATTGCGAGTTATTAAGTCGGAATTGCAAGTTATAAGGTCAGAATTGCGAGTTATTAAGTCAGAATTGCGAGTTATTAAGTCGGAATTGCAAGTTATAAGGTCAGAATTGCGAGTTATTAAGTCAGAATTGCAAGTTATTAAGTCAGAATTGCGTGTTATTAAGTCAGAATTGCGAGTTATTAAGTCAGAATTGCGAGTTATTAAGTCAGCATTGCAAGTTATAAGGTCAGAATTGCGAGTTATTAAGTCAGAATTGCAAGTTATTAAGTCAGAATTGCACGTTATTAAGTCAGAATTGCCAGTTATTAAGTCAGAATTGCGAGTTATTAAGTCGAAATTGCAAGTTATAAGGTCAGAATTGTGAGTTATTAAGTCAGAATTCCAAGTTATTAAGTCAGAATTGTGAGTTATTAAGTCAGAATTGCGAGTTATAAAGTCAGAATTGCGAGTTATTAAGTCAGAATTCCAAGTTATTAAGTCGGAATTGCAAGTTATAAGGTCAGAATTGTGAGTTATTAAGTCAGAATTGTGAGTTATTAAGTCAGAATTGCGAGTTGTACAGTCAGAATTTTGAGTTATAAAGTCAGAATTCTGAGTTATAAAGTCAGAATTTTGAGTTATAAAGTCAGAATTCTGAGTTATAAAGTCAGAATTCCGAGATATAAAGTCAGAATTCCGAGTTATAAAGTCAGAATTCCGAGTTATAAAGTCAGAATTTTAAGTTTTAACGTCAGAATTTTGAGTTATTAAGTCAGAATTGCAAGTTATAAGGTCAGAATTGCAAGATATTAAGTCAGAATTGCGAGTTATTAAGTCGGAATTGCAAGTTATAAGGTCAGAATTGCGAGTTATTAAGTCAGAATTGCAAGTTATTAAGTCAGAATTGCGCGTTATTAAGTCAGAATTGCCAGTTATTAAGTCAGAATTGCGAGTTATTAAGTCGGAATTGCAAGTTATAAGGTCAGAATTGTGAGTTATTAAGTCAGAATTCCAAGTTATTAAGTCAGAATTGTGAGTTATTAAGTCAGAATTGCGAGTTATAAAGTCAGAATTGCGAGTTATTAAGTCGTAATTGCAAGTTATAAGGTCAGAATTGTGAGTTATTAAGTCAGAATTCCAAGTTATTAAGTCAGAATTGCAAGTTATAAAGTCAGTATTGCGAGTTATTAAGTCAGTATTGCGAGTTATAAAGTCAGAATTGAGAGTTATTAAGTCAGAATTGCAAGTTATAAGGTCAGAATTGTGAGTTATAAAGTCAGAATTCCAAGTTATTAAGTCAGAATTGCCAGTTATTAAGTCAGAATTGCGAGTTATTAAGTCGAAATTGCAAGTTATAAGGTCAGAATTGTGAGTTATTAAGTCAGAATTCCAAGTTATTAAGTCAGAATTGTGAGTTATTAAGTCAGAATTGCGAGTTATAAAGTCAGAATTGCGAGTTATTAAGTCAGAATTCCAAGTTATTAAGTCGTAATTGCAAGTTATAAAGTCAGAATTGTGAGTTATTAAGTCAGAATTCCAAGTTATTAAGTCGGAATTGCAAGTTATAAAGTCAGTATTGCGAGTTATTAAGTCAGTATTGCGAGTTATAAAGTCAGAGTTGCAAGTTATTAAGTCAGAATTGCAAGTTATAAGGTCAGAATTGTGAGTTATAAAGTCAGAATTCCAAGTTATTAAGTCGGAATTGCAAGTTATAAGGTCAGAATTGTGAGTTATTAAGTCAGAATTGTGAGTTATTAAGTCAGAATTGCGAGTTATAAAGTCAGAATTTTGAGTTATAAAGTCAGAATTCTGAGTTATAAAGTCAGAATTCCGAGATATAAAGTCAGAATTCCGAATTATAAAGTCAGAATTTTAAGTTTTAACGTCAGAATTTTGAGTTATTAAGTCAGAATTGCAAGTTATAAGGTCAGAATTGCGCGTTATTAAGTCAGATTTGCCAGTTATTAAGTCAGAATTGCGAGTTATTAAGTCGGAATTGCAAGTTATAAGGTCAGAATTGTGAGTTACTAAGTCAGAATTCCAAGTTATTAAGTCAGAATTGTGAGTTAAGTCAGAATTGCGAGTTATAAAGTCAGAATTGCGAGTTATTAAGTCAGAATTGAAAGTTATTAAGTCGTAATTGCAAGTTATAAGGTCAGAATTGTGAGTTATAAAGTCAGAATTCCAAGTTATTAAGTCAGAATTGCGAGTTATTAAGTCGGAATTGCAAGTTATAAGGTCAGAATTGCGAGTTATTAAGTCAGAATTGCAAGTTATTAAGTCAGAATTGAGAGTTATTAAGTCAGAATTCCAAGTTATTAAGTCAGAATTGCGAGTTATTAAGTCAGAATTGTGAGTTATTAAGTCAGAATTGCAAGTTATAAGGTCAGAATTGCGAGTTATTAAGTCGGAATTGCAAGTTATAAGGTCAGAAATGCGAGTTATTAAGTCAGAATTGCAAGTTATTAAGTCAGAATTGCGAGTTATTAAGTCAGAATTGCAAGTTATTAAGTCAGAATTGAGAGTTATTAAGTCAGAATTGCGAGTTATTAAGTCAGAATTGCGAGTTATTAAGTCAGAATTGCAAGTTATAAAGTCAGAATTGCGAGTTATTAAGTCGGAATTGCAAGTTATAAGGTCAGAATTGCGAGTTATTAAGTCAGAATTGCAAGTTATTAAGTCAGAATTGCGAGTTACTAAGTCAGAATTGCGAGTTATTAAGTCAGAATTGAGAGTTATTAAGTCAGAATTGCAAGTTATAAAGTCAGAATTGCGAGTTATAAAGTCAGAATTGCGAGTTGTTAAGTCAGAATTGCAAGTTATAAAGTCAGAATTGCGAGTTATTAAGTCAGAATTGCGAGTTATTAAGTCAGAATTGAGAGTTATTAAGTCAGAATTGCAAGTTATAAAGTCAGAATTGCGAGTTATTAAGTCAGAATTGCGAGTTATAAAGTCAGAATTGAGAGTTATTAAGTCAGAATTGCGAGTTATTAAGTCAGAATTGCGAGTTATAAAGTCAGAGTTGCGAGTTATTAAGTCAGAATTGCAAGTCATAAGGTCAGAATTGTGAGTTATTACGTCAGAATTGCAAGGTATAAAGTCAGAATTGCGTGTTACTAAGTCAGAATTGCGAGTTATTAAATCAGAATTGCAAGTTATTAAGTCAGAATTGCGAGTTATTAAGTCAGAATTGCAAGTTATAAAGTCAGAATTGCGAGTTATACCCCTGGTTTCACAAACAAGGTTTAAGACTAGTCTTGGATTAAATTGCATGTTTGAGCTGTCTCAACTGAAAATAACTTGCAGTGAGATGTCTTAATATACGTCAGTGCCATTTTTTGTTTACAGGTGCACACCAGTAATGTATTTTTCTATGGCTGTTTTTAAAAATGTGGCTTAAATAGCATAATTTAACTAAGGTCTAGTCCTGGCTTAAGCTAAGCCCGGTTTGTGAAACTGGGCCATAAAGTCAGAATTGAGAGTTATTAAGTCGGAATTGCAAGTTATAAGGTCAGAATTGTGAGTTATTAAGTCAGAATTCCAAGTTATTAAGTCAGAATTGTGAGTTATTAAGTCAGAATTGCGAGTTATAAAGTCAGAATTGCGAGATATTAAGTCCGAACTGTGAGTTATAAAGTCAGAATTGCGAGTTATAAAGTCAGAATTGCGAGTTATAAAGTCAGAATTGAGAGTTTTTAAGTCGGAATTGCAAGTTATAAGGTCAGAATTGTGAGTTATTAAGTCAGAATTCCAAGTTATTAAGTCAGAATTGTGAGTTATTAAGTCAGAATTGCAAGTTATAAAGTCCGAACTGTGAGTTATAAAGTCAGAATTGCTAGTTATTAAGTTAGAATTGCAAGTTATAAAGTCGGAATTGCAAGTTATAAGGTCAGAATTGTGAGTTATTAAGTCAGAATTGTGAGTTATTAAGTCAGAATTGCGAGTTATAAAGTCAGAATTTTGAGTTATAAAGTCAGAATTCTGAGTTATAAAGTCAGAATTCCGAGATATAAAGTCAGAATTCCGAGTTATAAAGTCAGAATTTTAAGTTTTAACGTCAGAATTTTGAGTTATTAAGTCAGAATTGCAAGTTATAAGGTCAGAATTGCGAGTTATTAAGTCAGAATTGCAAGTTATTAAGTCAGAATTGCGAGTTATTAAGTCAGAATTGCCAGTTATTAAGTCAGAATTGCGAGTTATTAAGTAGTAATTGCAAGTTATAAGGTCAGAATTGTGAGTTATTAAGTCAGAATTCCAAGTTATTAAGTTGGAATTGCAAGTTATAAAGTCAGTATTGCGAGTTATTAAGTCAGTATTGCGAGTTATAATGTCAGAGTTGCAAGTTATTAAGTCAGAATTGCAAGTTATTATGTCGGAATTGCATGTTATAAGGTCAGAATTGTGAGTTATTAAGTCAGAATTTTGAGTTTTAACGTCAGAATTTTGAGTTATTAAGTCAGAATTGCGAGTTATTAAGTCAGAATTGCAAGTTATAAAGTCAGAATTGCGAGTTATTAAGTCAGAATTGCGAGTTATTAAGTCAGAATTGCGAGTTATTAAGTCAGAATTGCAAGTTATAAAGTCAGAATTGCGAGTTATTAAGTCAGAATTGCAAGTTATTAAGTCAGAATTGCAAGTCATAAGGTCAGAATTGTGAGTTATTAAGTCAGAATTGAGAGTTATTAAGTCAGAATTGAGAGTTATTAAGTCAGAATTGCAAGTTATAAAGTCAGAATTGCGAGTTATAAAGTCAGAATTGAGAGTTATTAAGTCAGAATTGCAAGTTATAAAGTCAGAATTGCGAGATATTAAGTCAGAATTGCAAGTTATAAAGTCAGAATTGCGAGTTAAGTCAGAATTGCAAGTTATAAAGTCAGAATTGTGAGTTATAAAGTCAGAATTGCGAGTTATTAAGTCAGAATTGCGAGATATAAAGTCAGAATTGCAAGTTATAAAGTCAGAATTGCGAGATATAAAGTCAGAATTGCGAGTTATAAAGTCAGAATTGAGAGTTATTAAGTCAGAATTGCGAGTTAAGTCAGAATTGCGAGATATAAAGTCAGAATTGCGAGATATAAAGTCAGAATTGCAAGTTATAAAGTCAGAATTGCGAGTTAAGTCAGAATTGCAAGTTATAAAGTCAGAATTGCAAGTTATTAAGTCAGAATTGCGAGTTATAAAGTCAGAATTGCAAGTTATTAAGTCAGAATTGCGAGTTATAAAGTTGGAATTCTGAGTTATGAAGTCAGAATTCTGAGTTATAAAATTCTGACTTTATAACTCAGAATTCTGACTTAATAACTCGGAATTCTGACTTAACTCGCAATTCTGACTTTATAACTAGCAATGGCGGAAATATGCAACTAGACTAGACCATTGCAACATGAAAACAAATAAATGATCTGTGAGCTGAAACTTCTGAGAACATCTTATACTTAACATATTACTTCTTCAAAAAAGGCAAAATAATATTAATGAGCATCATGAAATGAGGGGGGGCTTACCGTAGAGTTCAGCAAAGCCGTTCATCGGTACGCGAGACGTTCCTGTCACAAACTGCAGCAAACGGATCCGCTTTTCAGCATCCATTAGCAACACCGTCTGAAATAATGAATAGCTTTGTGATGAATTTGCTATGTGAAATCTGAGTTCTGAATTCACAGTAGTCATAATAAATATTTTAAGATGTTAAAATATTATGGTTATTGTACTGCTATTGTGGAGTAATTTTACTATCATTCAAATAACATAAGGTGGGTTTTATGCCTTTGCTATGTCTAAAAATATCTCTGCTTTATAAGTAAGGCTAGATTACGTCAAATTATAACTATTTTTAAATAAATAAATACTGATTTATTATTCATGGACTTAAGAAACATTAAGCAATGAATTTTTTTCTTCGAGAAACAGTGTGAATTAACTATAGTTAGCTTAAATATGACCTAAATAAAAAATAACTAATGAAATAAACATTCAAATAAAACAAATTACAACATTTTGTATATATTTAAATAACAAAACAATCAATTAAAATAAAATTAATTTAAATTGCACAAAAATAAAACATAATTTACTTCATAAACATACATTTAAGTACATAATATAAACATTTAGAATTTGATTTAACCAAAATGAAACTAATTAAATACAAACATTTAAATTAAAAAAGAAATTACATAGAAATGATATACATATAAATAAATAAATAAAAATTAGATAAACAAGACTATGATTATAAGGCACTTCCATAAGGAACTTAAAAAGATAAATAAGCTGCATTTTATCTTGATTATTGAATATTCAATGAAAACCAGTCCTATTTATAATATTTATTTATTTAAAAGTTCAGTCAAGAAAAGTTGCAAACATTTGAAACAAACAGAAATGAAATCGGACCTTCCAGAACCAGATGATTGCGGGATGATTTGGGTTGTAGCCATTTTTGTATTTGGTGTTTTCCCTCCAGTCGTTGACGTCCACGTCTCCTAAACCACACATCAACAGCTAAACACACACACGCACACACACACACACACACACACACACACACACACACACACACACACACACACACACACACACACACACACACACACACACACACACACACACACAAAATCACTCAGGGTTTGAGTTCTAAAATAAAGAAACTTACACACCAACAAAAGACAAAAGCAGACGCTCTCACCTCCAGCTCATTTTCATCAAAGATCTTGATCAGGTCCTGAGGAATCAGCTCATAGAAACCCTGATGAAAAGACAAGAGACATAAGACATACGAGTATCATATCGTATTGTTCTGTACCATTTATATAGTTATAGACTATATAGTAACACTGCACTTTTTTTTCCAAAATAGTCTCATTTTACAGCTCCCCTGAAGTTAAACAGTTGAGTTTTACCATTTATAAATCCATTCAGCCGATCTCTGGATCTGGTGGGAACACTTTTAGCTTAGCTTAGCATAGACAAGAATACTGCACTTAAAAATAAAAGTCTCATTTTACAGCTCTCCTAGAGTTAAACAGTTGAGTTTTACCATTTATAAACTCATTCAGCCAATTTCTAGGAGCACTTTTAGCTTAGCTTAGCATAGATCATTGAATCGGATTGGACCATTACCATCTCAATTTGGTCAAAAATGACCAAATAATATTCCTATTTAAAGCTATACTCTTCTGTAGTGACATCATCACCATTCAAATAAAAATAATGATTAAAAAATAAAAATGTTTAGATGTTAGTTTCAGGCGACGCAGTGGCGCAGTTGGTAGTGCTGTCGCCTCACAGCAAGAAGGTTGCTGGTTCGAGCCTCGGCTGGGTCAGTTGGCGTTTTTGTATGTTTGCATGTTCTCCCTGCGTTCATGTGGGTTTCCTCCGGGTGCTCCGGTTTCCCCCACAGTGCAAACCAAATCCTGTTTTTCCTGGGATTCTCCCGTATGTTACAGTTCTATCCCGCTATCATCCCGTAAAGGTATTTTCCTGTATTTCTCCTGTATTTTCAGTCTTTCTCTGAAGGGTGACACTAAACATTAAAGAGCCGAGCCTCACTATACACAACCCATACCGCCAAACCACCAGAGGCCGCCCCATGCTCTTAAATGTGAGTCTGTTCTGCGCTTTCGCTTTGTTTAGGCATGAAAACACTGAAATAAATATAAAAACGGCGGGATTCCCTTTCCTTTTCATTACAGGTGTCGTCTCCCCTTCATATGCAATCCTCAAAACAGTCATATAGCGGTGCGTGACTGTCAGCTGACGCGCTCCATAGTGATAAATAGATGCTGTTTCCCAAACGGATTCTGTACATGCGATTTAAAGCGGAGCAAAAGTCTGGGCTTTGGGTGCGGGTTTAAACACATAATTAATAATAATATTAATATCTAAAGATGTCGATCTTGGTGGGTTTTTTTTTCAAACACAACTCATTTCGTCCTAAATGAGCATAAAAAGTTAGGAAAGCAATCGAATGCTTTCTTTATAACGTTAGATGTGTGCATTTTTAAAGTGACACCTGTTATTTAATGTAATCAAACAAAAAAAATCTAAATAAATAAGAGATTCATTCATTGCTCTTTAATCAGAATGTGTAAGTTATACAGTGAAGAAACGGCTAATGAGATTTGATAGCTTGATTTTATTTCATTATAATAGCTATTAATTTTAATAAGCTGAACTGTTTGCTAATGTATTTGCTGCTAATGTATACTATTTATTTTTTCTTTTGTAAATAATAATAATAATAATAAAACATATTACTGACCATTTAACTGTTTATTTACAATGCAACAGCTCCAAATGAATATATTTAGTAATTTGGAGATTTTTTAAAAATGGGGGGGGGGGGGGGGGGGGGGGCACTTATTATGGTGGGCATATGCCTTATTTTCACATCCCACTGTTGACAGGTATGGTCTAAACACATGCCGTACAGGTGAATTGGGTGAGCTAAATTGTCCGTAGTTTATGAGTGTGAATGAGTGTGTGTGGATGTTTCCCAGAGATGGGTTGCGGCTGGAAGGGCATCCGCTGCGTAAAAACGTGCTGGATAAGTTGGCAGTTCATTCCGCTGTGGCGACCCCGAATTAATAAGGGACTAAGCCGAAAAGAAAATGAATGAATGAATGTTAGTTTCAGTCATTATTTAATATTTATTATTATTATTTAATTATTTAGGATGCCTATAAGCTAGTGTGCTCCAAAACAATGACAAATTTCACATTTCAAAAATATACAACATACAAATCCTGCAGTTTGTCACTTCCACCTAAATGGATCAAGGATTTTCTTGGCGTCACCTCATACTTTAGTTTCTCATCAAATCTTCTGACCAATCAAATGCTCTCTAGTGTCTGACATGCCCCGCCCCCTTTTTCTCATTTGTTTTTCATTTGCAGAGTCATCTTCCATCCACTTTCATTGGCAGAGCTGTGATAAAACAAAATGCTATTGGCTATTTTTAAAAAGAGGAGGAGCTAATATATGCCCCGCCCCCTCTTCATGTTTCAGTTGAGATTACGTCAAACACTGAAAAAAAAAACTGCAGATTTGACTTCACCGGAACTTTAAGTGAGTGTGACATAAGACAGAGAAACTCTCACTCTCAACAGTGACCCGAATGGCTGAATGTGTGTCTTTACCTCCTTAAAGGCCGTCATCTGTCTTTGTATGCGATCCACAAACCTCCACTGCATCACCAGACTGCAAACAAACACCAAAGACAGCGCTATCAGAAAGCCTCAAACATGATCTGGCAAACACTGATGACTTTAAAGGGCACCTATTATGCAAATATCACTTTTATAAGGGGTTTAAACACAGTTGTATGTCAGCAGTGTGTGAATATAACCAGCCTCTAATGGTCAACATGAATTAATTGTATTTGCTATAATCAGACTTGATATAAACAGTCTGCAGATACACTTTGATTGACATTCTCACTTTGTACTTGTCATCAGAGGGGGAAAGCCCCGCCCACTAGTGACCATCTCTCCCTCATTAGCATAAACAGCAGCCCTGAGTGAGAAGCAGCCGTCTGTCCATTAGCTTTTAGAGTGTTTGAGCTGCTGAAGATAATGTCAGCATAGACTAAGAGGATTATAGATGTGGAGTTTTAGATGAAGCACAAATCCCCATAGTCTCTTTAATTGTCATTTATAGGGAATTATAAAGCATAAATAGTCCTCACTTTAGATTAGGTCACAAAACTGGATGAAGTTGAGTTAATAAAGCATTTATTATCATACAATTTAACTATTAGTATATGCCTGAATAATCAGATATAAGAATGTTAATTTGAATAGTTTATTAATCATTTACTAACTCATTCTGAATGATCTTTAAAAATCACCAACTATTCTTAAATAACTGGGTTATAAATAATGCAATGCTTAATTTAGTCTTGTATCTGCAATGATAAACCGTTTACTAACGTCTATTAATGTAGAGTTAATGCTTAACAAATAATAAATTAACTATATGCTAATGCTTAATAAATGATTCATAGTGTGTAGTTATTATAAAGTGTTACCATATATATTTCTTCTGTGTTCAATAGATGTCAATTATTATGCAAAATAATAAAAAAGTTTAAAAAAGGAAAAAGAAAAAAAAGAAAAGAAAAGAAAACAATTAATAATAATAATATAAAATTAATAAAGTTATTTTTAAATAATAATTATAATATAGATTAAAAAATAATAAATTAAACAGTATCTCACAGTCATGTTGAACCCTGAGATATTTAGACAATACAGTAGGTTAATTATTAAATGCAAAATAATAAAACAATAAAATAAAAAGAATTTTAAAAATAATAATAATAAAAATAATATATGATAATAATAATAAATAAAATATACCATAAATGTAAAATATTTAAAAAATGTTAATATATAACAATAAAATATAAATAATAATATATAACAATAATAACAATAATTCATTAAAAGCAAAACAGGGCGTCACGGTGGCGCAGTGAGTTGCATGATTGCCTCACAGCAAGAAGGTCACTGGTTCGTGCCTCGGCTGGGTCAGTTGGCATTTCTGTGTGGAGTTTGCATGTTCTCCCCGTGTTGGTGTGGGTTTTCTCCGGTTTCACCCACAGTTCAAACACATGCGCTATAGGGGAATTGGGTGAGCTAAATTGTCTACAGTGTATGAGTGTGAATGAGAGTGTATGGGTGTTTCCCAGTGACGGGTTGCAGATGGAAGGGCATCTGCTGCGTAAAACATATGCTGGATTAGTTGGCGGTTCATTCCGCTGTGGCGACCCCAGATAAATAAAGGGACTAAGGCGAAATGAAAATAAATGAATGAATGAAAACCACACAGATTCAGTATTGGGTGGAATGATAATGTTCTTTATACTGTGCCACTAGATGGCGGTAAAACCTACTGAATGTACTCCTTTTTGTTGGTGTCATTGACCACAATATCAGCACCTCCTGGTTTCAGCTCATGTTGGTGCGTCTGCAGAACAAACATATCAACATCACTACAATAATCAGTTCATAAAGCTTTCATTCATGTCATTCCCTCAATCTTGGTTACAGTTATCATGCAACTTTCAGCAGGTTGTCAGAAATACCTCATGATGATTATATTCAGGGTTTCTGCAGGGTTCAAGTCAAATTTAAGAGCTTTTAAAGAGAAAAAATAAGACGCAATGTTGGTCTAAGCAATTTGAAGTGATGATATTTAAACTACTTTACTACTTTTGGTTATTAGATGTCACATCACACGAACATAAGAAAACAAAATGTAAATAAATTAATTAACAATAAGTAAAAATTGTAATAAATAAAAATTTAATTGATTACAAGACAATTTAAGTCTTAGAAAAAAAATTACAAAATTAAAAATTGTTTATTATATATATATATATATATATATATATACACACACACATATACATACATATATATATATATATATAATAATAATTAATAAAAAAAATATTTCTTTATTTTTTAAATAGGTATTAAAGGTCAAATTACATGAGAAAATAAAATGTACATAAAATAAACAAATAACAATTTAATGGATTACAATTATTTAAGTCTTAAAAAAAATGTTTAGTGCTTTTAAAACTTTTTAAATATTGATGGTGGTCCCAGAAATGTGTAATAATTCTATTTGAAATACTGAAATAAATACTTTAATTTTAAAAAATAAATTACATGGTTATATGAGGTCACATTATATGGAAATGGGGAAATAAAATGTAAATAAAATAAACAACATTAAAAAAATTAAATGTAAAGAAAATTATAATAAATAAAAATTAAATAAAGTACAATTATTTAAGTTCTAAAAAAATCGTTTAGTGATTTTATATTTTTTAGATAATGATGTTGATCTAACATAAGAAAATAAAAATTAAATAAATAAATAAAAAGACTATATATATTAAATTAAATAAATAAATTACAATTATTTAAGTTCTAAAAAATTGTTCAGTGATTTTAACGTTAAATGTTTTAATGTTTTAAATAATGATGTTAATCTAACATAAGAAAATAACATTTAAATAAAACAAATAACAAAACAAATAAACAAAATAAAAAATATAATAAATTTGATTTAAACAAATTACAATTATTTAAGTACTAAAAAACTGTTTAGTGATTTAAAAAACTTTTAAAATAATTATTTAAATCTAGCATGAGAAAATAAAATGTAAATAAAATAAATAAATAAGATAAAACAAACAAATAAAACAAATATATAAATTAAAATTAAATAAATGACAATTATTTAAGTTCTACAAAATTGTTTAGTGATTTTAAAACTTTTTAATTAACAATGTTGAGCTAACATAGGTAAATAAAATTTAAATTAAATAAATAAATAACAAAACAAATAAATTACAATTAAGTTCAAAAAATGGTTCAGTGATTTAAAAACTTTTTAAATAATGACGTTGGTTTAACATAACAAAATAAAATGTAAATAAAATAAATAAATAAATAAGACAAATATATAAATTAAATTAAAATGAATTACAATTATTTAGGTTGAAGAAAAAAAATTGTTCAGTGATTTTAAAACTGCTTGAGATGTTTACCTTTTCAGAGCCTGCAGAAACCCTGTATGAGTGTACATTAGATTTACAGAAGAAAACCTGTCCAAAAATCTCCTCTTCTAATCTAAATCTAATTCACATCGTTGTATGGAAACATAACTATTGGCTAAACACAGCTAACTTCATGGACAGAACATAATACAAATAATATAAATACGAATAACAAGATATTTACCTCAGATTTTTGACATTAATATACAGTATGATATAAAATTCTCAATAAAACGACAGTGACATTAGATTTAGAGAAGAATACCTGTCCAAAAAGCTCCTCATCGATGGTGAACCGGAGGTCTAGATCTGTGGGGTCGTTTTCTAGGATCCACCTAAGGGAATTGAAATACTCGCTGTCCTGAAATATGAGCAAAAACATCAGGTTGAGAGTTCAATGCAAGTGTTTGACCGGTATTTTGGATGTGAAACGAAAACGCCTAAAGCAAAACTTTATGGGATATTAACCATGTTATTAGTGTTCTCTGCACCCACTTTGTGTTAAAATATAACTTTAACTACTGCTAACAACCCAGAGATATTGACTTTGTTTGTAATGATTTGCTACTGTTGCTGGACACACCGTATAAAATAAAATAAAATAAAATAAAAAATTTAATTAAATTAAATTAAATAAAAAATGATAAAATTAAATTAAATTAAAATAAAAATATTAAAATAAAATAAAAATCAAGTAATACAAAAATTGCTTGGGAATTATTAAATAATTATTTTTACATCAATAAACATAAGTATATAAACAGTTATTTTAAAATTAAATTATGCCAGTAATAAAAAAATAAAATTAAATAAAATTAAATAAATTAAATTAAAAATAATAAAATTAAATTAAATTAAATTAAATCAAGTAATATTAAAATTGCTTGGAAATTATAAAATAATTACTTTACATGAATAAAAATAAGTATTTAAACAGTGGCTGGAATTAAATAATGCCAGTAATAAAATAAAAAAATTAAAATAAATAAAATTAAATAAAATAATAATAATAAAATAAAATAAATAAAGATATAAAACTAATAAATAAAAAATTAAATAAAAATAAATAAAATAAAGAGTAAATAAAATATCTTTTTTTTAAATAATTAAAATTATAAATGAAATAAATTAATGAATAAAAAAATAAAAAAATAAATAAATAAAATATTAATACACTATATATTCATAGGTTTCTCTAAAAAAGCAGATTTTCCGAGTTTATATGTGCATGTGACTTACCACTGACTCCATATCCTGTAACGTGATTGGCTTCTGGAGCATCATCTTGTAGAAGGGCCGGATGAAGAATGCTACGCAGACAAAAAAACAACAAAAACACTTCAGAGCAACATAAATCTGAGTGCAGGTGACATCTGTTGTGTTTAGTGAATCAGTCTAAATGTGTGCAGAGGCCTGTTGTATAAATCCTTATAAAGCTTATAAAGTTTTTGGGCTCAAGAAGGTGGGTTTATTATGGGTTAGAGATGCAAACCCAAATTGGACCAATCAGCTGTGCCTGTGAGTAACGTGACATTTATAAGTGGCAATTATTATTGGAATATAATTATCATAATATATAATAAATGAATAATATTATTGCAATAAAGCCACTCCAAGTCCTCCTGAGCATTTTTTGTTTTGCTGAAAGAATTTTACACAAAGCATTTTTGAGTCAAATTAGTTTTTGCTATTATTAATTAATTTATATTATATTAATTATATTTATTTATATTTTATATTATGTATTCAAATACTGTCAAATTCTCAGTTAATATTACTAATGCCTTAACATTTGCATTTTAAAAAATTACATATTATTCATATTTAAAGGGGACCTATTATGCTCCATGTTACAAGATGTAAAATAATAGAGTGTGTAGTGAAGTTTCAGCTCAAAATAGCACACAGATAATGTTTAGAACTCTCTGAAATTGACCCTTTTAGGCTTTGATCCTAACTGTGCTATTTAGGTGACTGTCGCTTTAAATTCAAATGAGATTGTGCTCATTTCAGGAAAGGGCGGAGCAACAAATGCCTATGTGTCAGCATAGTGGCAGATTCAAAAACATAACTAACGTCATATGCTAATAAGGGAGAGATGGTCACTAGTGGGCTGGACTTTCCCCCTCTGATGACACGTACAAAGGGGGAAATGTGAATCAAAGTGTTTCTGCAGATTATCAATTTCAGATTGTCATTATAAAAAAAACAATTAATACATTTCTATCATTTGAGGCTGGTTATATTCACAGACTGTTACCACACAACTGTGTTTTAGAGGTCTGCATTCCCGCGGGAGCTGTGGGACCTGACCAGATTTTTTTTGCGGTGCGGACAAAATTTCTGAATAAAATGCGGTAGCAGTCAGTAACTCTGGTGTAATTTGAACAGGAGCGAACGGTCTAACAATATAGCGCTCTCGAGTCCCGACGTTATTTCAGAACAGCATATCTGTGATTTCCGCATTCGTATTGAGCACCGGTACAGCCAGTGCTCATGACTGTTACACATGATAAATGCATGACCAGTGCTTGACCAGTGCATGACGCTGTCCTTCAACTTTCATTAGAAAACGCTCAGTTTACTGTTAGGAAACCCACATCAGGCAAGTCTGATGTATGGGAGTCTTTTTCATGCGTCATAGATGCAAATGAAAAAATGACCCTTTGCGCGATGTGATAATACCTCAAAGTTTTACCCTTTAGCAGTCACAAGACTGGAATATCAGGTTTAAGGCGGCACTCATGTCTCATCACAAAGGGGCAAACAAAACTGACATTTAGCCTACAATCCTTGCACAACCTACAGTTTTATCTGTTAGCTCTCTCTTTTGGTAGTACTCAAATTAAACGTGAGATTTTGGAAACCAGATCTAAATTTAGCGGGAACGGTCAGTTCGGGTTGAAAACGGGGCGGGTCGGGCAGCGGGTGAACAAAATATAGGGCGCGAGCGGTTGGTTGTGGAATAAAACCTTGCGGAGCGGGACTAAAAAAAATTGTGAATATAAATTGTGTGTGTTTATATTGGTCTTGACTGGTTACTCACCATCCAGCAGCTTCCCGTGATAAACGGCCATACCAGCCACCCGGCCAATGAACTTAAAGTAGGAGAGGTGGTCCTCATTACACAGACCTGAGTTTGGGTTGATCTGCAGGGTGTAGTTGTCCCTGAAACAGTCACATTAACATCTTGATTGCAATTTACAATCATTACAATTGATTACATTCAGGGTTTTAACTTCTGTTTGATTCCTCAAGCACTTTCCAGGTCTATTTACTTAAGATTTAAGAAAAAAATCATATTGAAAGAAAACGGCCTTTAAAAATATGAATCGTAAAAACAAAATAGAAATTGATAAAGTGTTAAAAAACTGAACAAAATCTAAAGATAGTTCAAGAGTTCACACTTAGCTGATGATTGATTATAAAGCAAGTTTGGCATGCTTTCCCGGGAGAGAGCCCTGAGCTCAAAAGGTCGTTGAGCCCTGGGCTCCCTCCTGTTTGCAGGGCGAGAGGGGAGCTTTGAGCTCAGGTAGATCTCGAGAACTCCCTCCTTTTTATATAAGAGTTGATGACAGATAATAATTGCTATGAAGAGATATGCTGATGGATAAAAGTTTGACTAGTGCTAAATTTAGATTGATCGATTAACTTGTAGTGCATGTTTTTGGAATGTGGGAGGAAACCGGAGAACCCGGGGGAAACCCACGCAAGCAGCGGAAGAACATGCCAACTTCGCACAGAAACGACAGCCAGTCTGTTAAAGGGCTAGAACCGGTGGCGTTCTTGCTGTGAGGCAGCAGTGCTAATCACTGGGCCACCGTGCCGCCCTATGAAAGGAAAAGAGGAGGAGTAGGGGTGGAAGGGGTGATTCTTCAAATCGAAGATGACTGTAGTAAGAAACCCTGGCTCTTTATTGTGGGTTAGGAATCGTCTGATTGGTTGGTCATACATGGTTAATGCATGACCAGCCGTGTCCAATCATAATCACGTGATCCTCTCGAAATTAGTAAAATAAAGTGACAAAACAAAACACAAATTGATAAAGTGTAACAAAACAAAACTAAAAAAGAAATAAGTGTGACAAAATAAACATTATGAGCCCTCTCATACACCCGGCACAATAAGGGGCAAGATGTGTTTGGCGCGATTTGCTATTTTCAGACCAGCGCAACAGTAATTTTCACATTTTGTGCCACATGTTTAAATAGCAAATTCATTTGCACCACTTGGTGGACTCATGGGTGTGCTGGTCTATAAAGGAGGTGTGTTAAGGCGCATTGTTGGCGCGTTGCTATTTTGAGAAACTGAAATAGACCGCGCCATTGACCAACTAAAAGCTGCTCTAAAGTCTAGTGCAGAGCGCGTTAGTTATGCACCGATGCGGGTCCAAACACTTACACATTGCTTAATAAACCAAGGATGTACAGCAATACACAAATATCTTTACAGATGAAAAAAATAAAGCATTAAAATGTTACAAAATGTATGTGGTCATGTAACAGACTGCAAAGGTTTTGGTCTTTGGTGCTGGGGGAAATGGAAAAGATTACATGCAGCTGGATTTTGACCCAGTTTCACTGATTTTGGGTATACCTAATGGACACATTTTTTTCATCATCGGCTAATAAGAAATTGTATAATATATTAACCTTTGCTGCCAGCAAAAAATATATATTTTACTTATTTTAACTAGTGATTAATCTCCATCACTTAAAGGTTGGCACAAGATCATTTTTTAAATTAATTCCCTTGGAACATCTTACCCATGTTTTACAAAAAAACAGCACTTTTTTTAAAGTTTGGACTGATCATGCTAAAAGGAATATTGTAACTGCATTTAGCAATGTTTTTAGCCCTTTTTTAGACCTTCCTTACTTTTATTTGGGGTAGTCCTGTTTTATTTATAAGCTTTTTTTTTCTTTTTTCTTTTCTTTTACTTTTTTTTCTCCATTGTTTTGTGTTGATATTTGTCTTTGTTGTGTCTGTATTGCTGTGACAATTCAATAAAAATAATTATTAGTTTCTACATAAATATAAAAACCCATGCCTCCATGCCTTCTTCACCTCGGGGGCTTTTTTCAGTTTATTCATGACAATCTGCATAATTATATATAATGTTATTATTATTAGTAGCATTGTTTATTATATACATATTTATATTTGTTTTAATAAAACGTTTTGGAGACGTCTGCATGACCATATGGGGCATAAGAACAGGACGTGTGTTTGGATATAACTAGGCCCACACGGAATCTGCGCGCGCAGAATTCCGTAGATTTTCCGCAGATTTTTGGCCCATCATTTATTCTGTTTATTAACTTGAGTAAATGTGTGTAAATCTGTATTTATTCAGTTTTTAATTATAATATTTATTAATTATAATATTATTGACTAATACAAAAATGTTCGTCTGATTTATGTACAATGCAGTTTGTACAGTAAAATTTTCTGTCTTTTAGTAGATATATTATATGAGAGACTTGCTTTGTTTCACAAATAAAGTGGGTCTAATTGGATTTGCATTTTAAACATTAAATAAAAGTTAAAAAGACATTATTTTTTATTTCACATATTAAGGTTTTAGTTATGATACTCCCAAAATAATTCCGCAGAAATCCGCAGATTTTTACCAAAAATTCTCAGCAGAAATAGCAAAAAACGTCCGCAGATTCCGTCTGGCCCTAGATATAACTCAGTTGTTTGACCACACTTCGTTATTATTGTTAATTTATTCGTTTGCTGGAAATTAGAACTGAATTTAAAAATAGTTTTGAAACAAATCTTTGCACTTAACAAAGGAAATTAAATATGTAGGCTAATGGATGTCTTCTGTGGGGTGAGTTTCCACCATTTCCTTATTCAGCAAAGTAAAGGAGTAAAGACCTAAAGTAAAGTAAAGAGAAAGTAAAGAGGCTGAATGGAGAAGGCTCGTTCTTTATCCTCGCACTGCACATTTTAACTGTTTTCTCACTAGTGAAGCATTCAGTTTTTACACTTACAAAGTCTGCCATGTAAATAGCAAATGCGCCATGGCGTGACGCAACTGACTCTTAAAGAGAATGAGAGACGACACTCTGATTGGTTTAATGCATGTTATGCTCAAAACACACCCAGAACTCATTAAGAGAATAAGCACAACCCTGTTAGATGATGCGCCGGGGCGCAGAGCGTATTTTTCCATCCTTAAAATAGCAAAAGTGGATTTGGACATGACCTTAAAGGGTCACGAAACACCAAAACACATTTTTTGAGCTGTTGACAGTCATATATGTGTCCCACGCTGCTATAGACACTATTAGGACACATATATTGCACTAAAGAGTGAAAATAGGTTGTTTTTGCGTTATTTTGAGCAAATTCGTTCTTCCGGTTTAAAACGAATTTTTGAAGCTGCGTCACGGCCATGAGATACTTAGGTGTAAATCCCGCCGGAGAGTGGCTGTCTGTCTTTTCTAGGACGTTCTTACGTATGTGAGTGCGCAGTATTAATTCATGAGAAAGACGTGCTTCAAACCAACCAGCGCGCTCTATTGTGTATGACGTGAAACTTCATTAATATGCATGATAGCTCCGGAGACTGTTTACCAGTCTACACTGTTCAGACGGCAGAGAGATGCCACGTTGTGTTGCCAAAACAAGTGAAAGTACAAGAATTTCAAGACAAAAGTCATAGGTGTTATTAGAGTGTTGCAACGAAGGTTTTGTTTTCATTTTCCCTCTATGAGAGAGCTGCTGGACTCACGTGTGGATTACAGTGCACGCGCCACGCGACAGAAACGCGTTTGTAAGGAACATTTTTACCCGAGAGCTTTTCGCATCTGGAAATGGTGAAATCCGAATTTGCCGCTCGTCTTCTTTTAATAAAAAGACACAGCTCCAGTTTGATTGTCTGTCTACAGATTTGGTAAGTGTTTGCAGTGGACTGCCCTTTGTTTAAATGCTGCTCTCCGAGTGTAAACATGTAAACTAGGCTTGCCACGATAGACGGTGTTGACGGTGTTACCGGTTTTAAGACGCAACACCGGTGACATCACTTTTTCACCGTGACACCGTGCCCTCATTTTTTTAAGTATTCCTTTATTTAATTCAATATTTATTTAAATTAAATGGAAAATATAATTCCAAATAATTTACTTAAGACGAAAGCATGCAGTAGGCTGTAGTTAAAATCTGAACATAGCTACAATGCTTCATATTTCATTTATGAGGAGAACAAGATGAGTCGAATTTACAGAAAAAGAATGGCGGACGATTTAGTGTCAAAACGCAAATCAAAAGCGCCTCATTTAAAAAATCCCGCGACCATCATCTCACAGTGTTTAGTGATAAATAATCTTATTTTTTATTAAACCAAAAGTGATTGCCGCGCCACTGACAAGCCAACTGCAGAGAAACAAAGCAACCTCGCGGCAACCGCAGTGATCACTTTTTCCGAAGTTCATCTGTTCTTTTGTACTCTTGATTATTATGAGTTCAATGTTAAAAAAATCAATAATGAAAAGGCCGACAAGAGTGTATCCTGTGTGTGTGCGCGCGTCTTCACTGAAGTCTCCCTCTCCCAAAACCGAAAGTTGCTTTGTCTGTCTGGCAATATTTAGGCTTTTAATCGAATGAAAAGTTAATTTAGATGAGCCTATATTAAAAACTTGCAGTAAAGTAAATGTGACGTGCGGCCACACATCGAAACTGAGGTGTGATCTCATCTCTCTCTCTTGCTGTCATCCATGCTAGACGACACACAAGTCAAGTCGCCTAATAATTATATTAATTTTAATAAAATGTAAACCAAAATAAACAATTCATTGCATTTTTCGTTTGATAAAAAATATACGAAAACGAAAAAAATCAAAGGATGGCTAGTTTGTATTCATGTGTTTTAATATTAATGAAAATATGCTTAGCCTATTTAAGCGTAACGGTTATATACACTACCAATAGGCAAGCCATTGAAAAAAAAATATTTTACTGTGTACTGAGTTATAATGTATATTTTACAATAAAAACTAAATGTAGCATCTGTCGCTGTCATTTAAAACACGCAATTCATAACACACCCCACCAGAGCTATCTATATCTATCTGTAAACTTACAGGTGTTGGCCAAAAGTCATAGCTGCGCACCACGTTATTGAACTCCTATATCTCTGAGGGAGACACGCGCGCGGTGACCGCACAGTGATGTTCAGCTCTGATGAGGCACTTTTATTTAGACTGTAGTAGATTTTTAACATAATGTTCCATTACTTAAAATTTCTTTCATTTTTTTATTTATAGTTTAAATATATATATATATATATATATATATATATATATATATATATATATATATATATATATATATATATATATATATATATATATTGCAGTGCTAGCTTGTTTAGCTGTGATCATTATGCAAGGATCATATTTCATATTCGGTTTATTCGTCAGTAACCTAGATTCGTTAATAATGTATTTTATAAATGGATTGTTTATAAGGACTAAGCTATTAATATATAATACATTAGGCTAAATAATACATAAAGACATTGAAGTCAGCTAGGACAGCAATAGACAACCAAAGTAGGTTCCCTCTGTTGGCAAAGGTAACCAAAAAGTATCTTTGCGTGTGCGCAACAAGCTGCGCATCCGAGAGAGTGTTCAACACGATGGGGAACATAGTGTGCCCCAAGATCCCATCAGAGATGGTCAACATGTTGGGTTTCCGGGCAAAGACCATGTAGACTGCACTGTTAGTAAAAACATGCAGTGTTTTTGTTTATTTTTTTTTTTTTAAAGACTGCCGACCTGTCATTTTTGTAGCCTAATGTCATTTGGAAGTTTTTTTATATTTGTTTCTTGTTCATTCCTTTAATCTTATTTAAACTTTGTGCTATTTAATCACTTATTTTTTAATTTTATTTTCTTATTCGTTTTAAAAATATTCTAACATAAGTAATAAACGTTCTATGGTTGTTATTTGTTTAGTTCCAATTTTCAGTTTTTTTTTTCAGCCTGTAGCATTGTTGTCGTTTTTTTTTCATTTTGTTAATAAAAGTTCTGTGTTTAATAACAGTGATTTTTTGTAGTTTGACGCCGAATTGCCAATTCCCGAAAACTGAAAGTGAAAGTATAATACGCACGCATTTATAAGCTATTTAAAAGCAGAAAAAAAGAGGAAAAGAGGAAACGCCCACCCCCACGGTGATACCGGTATTACCGGTGTTGTCACATGTCGATTAACCGGTGGGGAAATTTCCTCATCGTCACAACCCTAATGTAAACACAACCTATTCCCGTCGTGCAGGATTTTCGCTGCATTTTGTGACAGGATAGTCTATACACACACGGCTTTCTGACGCTACCTACCGAGTACATAAGTTACAGAGAAATGCAGAGGATTTTTTTCTCTTATTCGCCGTATCAAATCAGCCTCTGTGTGTTTGTTTTTCCTGTCAAACTTAGCGCGTGCCCAAATGGAAACTCCCTCCTATGCAAAATCTTATCCTCTTTCCCTCCCCCGACACTCCCACACTCCCAGAGCTGGACACGCCCAACTTTCCTGACTTTTTTCAAAACAGAGGTGTGAAAACACCCTGCTGAGACAGGGGGTTTCGTGGCCCTTTAATGCTTTTGCACTATGTGCTTTAGACTTTGCGCCTAAATAGTTAAAATAGAGCCTTTAAGTATATTTTGAATGTTTTCTTTACATTAGACTAAAAACACTTTACGAAACGCTAAAAACGCCAAACATGAGTGTTTTTGTCTGGAGTGTTTCGCCTTCAATGTTATTCAACACACAAGAGTCTGAAAACAAGATGAAAGCTGCATCACTCACGTGGCTGAATACTCAAACAGCCCATAATACGGGTTGAACATTTCCTTGGAGATCAAGAAGAACCATTCTCTGGCCACGCCCCCATAGTCCAGCCCCTTTTCTCCCTCAAACTCCACCCAGAGGCGGGCCTTCAGCAGCTCTGAGCGCTTGACAGACAGGATGCGTCGGTACGAGTCCTCCAGCACTGCGTTACGCCGGACGCTCAGCTCAAAGCGGTTCGGGATCTCTGCCTGCAGATACACAACAGTGGTTATTTACAGCTGAAGTCAGAGTATATAATTTTCAAGATACTAGTATTCAAAGTGATGTTTAAAGGCTTAACTAAATGAATTAGGTTAAAGTTAGGTAATTAGGCAAGTCATTGTATAACAGTGGTTTGTTCTGTAGACAATCCAAAACAAAACAAGGAGCTAATAATATTGACCTTAAAATGGGTTAAAAAATTAAGAACTGCTTTTATTTTAGCTGAAATAAAACAAATAAGACTTTCTCCAGAAGAAAAAATATTATAGGAAATACTGTGAAAAATTCCTGAATCTGTTGAATCCTGAAACATCATTTGGGAAATATTTGAAAAAGAAAAAAAAAAAAAAACACAAATACCTATGTGTATATGCTTTATCTGAATGTATATAACTGCATTTTTATTTATTAGTCTTGTTAGGTGATGAAATTATTCTTTTTTTCTCACCCCTTTACAAAAATATAAAAAAAAAAAACACACACACAAATATTAGTAATGAAATAGAGAAGTTGTAAATAAAACTATTAAGGGTCAATAACAACAACAACAATAATAATAATAATAACAACAACAACAACAACAACCAAATTATATTTATATATACATATACATATAATATATATATATTTATATAAACAAAAATAATGAATTAAACAGATTTTTTTTAAATAAAAATATAAATAAATATATATTAATATGTAAAAATAGAATATGTTTGAAAAATGTTCATAAATAAATAATCAAAAAATAAAGTTAGAAATAAAAAATTAATGATTATAAATAAAATATATAACTACAAAGCATTTTTGAAAAATCTAAATAAATAAATAAATAAATAAATAAATAAATAAATAAATAAAATCAATATAACAGAAAAAGTTATAAATAAAAATATAAATGTTATTAATAATAATAACAGCAATACTATATAAAAGAAGTGGTTTGGGATGTCTGCCTGGATTTGCATGTATATAACTGCATATTTATTTATTCGTCAGGACTTTTAAAAAATTATTGTTGGTGTTACTTTTTACAACCTACAAAAATGTAAAGAAAAACATAAACAAAATATTATTAATAAATAATATTAATAATATTATTTTCCTTGTACTTGTACATGTGTAATGACAATAAAGTTGAATCTAATCTAATCTAATCTAATCTAATCTAATCTAATCCAAAATAGAGAAGTTGTAAATAAAACAATAAATGGTTATTATTACTAATAATAGTAATAGTTAATTTATATATATGTTATAGTTATAATATATGTGTGTGTGTTAATTTATTAAGTTGCAAATAAAAATATAAACGCTTATGAACAAAATGTATACATATACACCGAAGATATCTTCAATATTAAATAAATCTGTATATATTCTGTATGAATTCTATACAAATTATGAAAACATTACACTGATGCAAACTCATGAATTATGCAAAATAAAACCACCATGCAAGGAATTAAATTACTGAAAAAAGTTGTCAGCTCTAGGAAGGTTTGCAGATCATTAATAAATAACTATTCATCAAATGAATACATTAAGTACAGTCCCTCCAGGTTTATATCACAACCTAAAGGTTACATATTTACAGCCTAAAATGACTTTTTTGTGACAGCTTTTCTTTAAACGTACAGCATTATTTGCGTCAATTCTTGTGTTTTACTGTGAAAATACACAAAATCTGGCCTAGAAGTGTGAAGGACAGATGCATACCGGTTTCTTGAGTTTCTTGCGGAAATACTCGTACTTCTGTTTATAGTCTCTGGAGTAAGGCACGGCCTGAAATAAAGCAGAACACAATCACTTGGCCAATAATTGACCAGCTCTTATCTGCCCCTGACTCCTCATTCAGGACAAATATAACTTTGGGACAGCACTGACACACACACACACAAACCCTTTACGGGAAACCAATGGAAAGAAATGGAGAGGGTTTCAGGATCAGGATACACTTTCAGAAACACGATATGGTGAAGATCACTGTGTGTTCCAGCAGTCTGACTCAATATGATCCATTAAAGATCGGTTTCTATCCAAATGACTGACTGTATAAGAGCTTTAAAATGAACTCAAAACACTTACTGGGCCAGTGATGGCTGAATTCTGTAGTCGTGGGTCTTCCCATTGCGTGGTTTTTGTGTCTGGAAAAACAAACAAACAAATAAATTAAAATTGGTGTAAATGAAACAAGAAAAATAAGATAGAAAATGTATTAATTAATTAATGAGCAACACAAATTTTGAAAGTTAATTAAAACATGTTTAAAAAAAATAATGAAAATGAAAAATGAAAACAAAAAAAAAATATTTGGAAAAATATTTAAATATTTAATTAATGGTTAATAAAGCTAAATAATATCTTTTTTTATACATCTAGTTAAAAAATACAAAACATTTCAATACAATAATTACAAATGATGATAAATAATAGTTATAAACATAATAAAACGTATTAAAGATATTTGAAAAAACAACTTAGACTTTTAGACAAAATAGAAAAGCTTTAAAAAAACAAACAAAAATGTAAATTGTCATAAAAATCTAATTATAAAAAATATTATAAATATTAAATACCAATAAATTCACTGTTAGAAATTAATACAAATCATTAAATGATATTTAAATAAATGAATAAATTTTCTAAATAAAAATACAAAACATTTGAATATAATAAATAATTTTAATAAATTTTTTTCAGCTTATATTTTTAGGGGGTTTTAACCTTCAATGGATAGAATAGTGCAGAGAATTGACAGGAAATAGTTTGGAGCAGAGAGAGGGGAAGGGTTGGCAAAGGACCTCGAGCCGGGAATCGAACTCAGGTCACCGTGAGCACCATGGTGCTATATTTCGGTGCACTTAATCACTAGGCTATTTGCGCCAATTCATTCCCTTAATGAATCAGAGGTCGCAGCAGTGGAATGAAGCGAATGTTTTACACAGTGGATGCCCTTCCAGCTGCAACTCATCACTGGGAAACACCCATACACACTCACATTCACACACACACACTCATACACTACTACGGCCAATTTAGCTTATTCAATTCACCTACAGTTGCAATCAGAATTATTAAACCCCCTTTGAATTTTGTTTTAATTTTTAAATATTTCCCATAAGATGTTTAAGAGAGCAAGGAAATTTTCATAGTATTTCCTATAATATTTTTTCCTCTGGAGAAAGTCTTGTTTGTTTTATTTCGGCTAAAATAAAAGCAATTTTTAATTTTTTAAAAAACATTTTAAGGTCAAAATCATTAGCCCTTTTAAGCTATATTTGTTTTCAATGGTCTACAGAACAAACCATCATTATACAATAACTTGCCTAATTACCCTAACCTGCCTGGTTAACCTAATTAACCTAGTTAAGCCTTTAAATGTCACTTTAAGCTGTATAGAAGTGTCTTGAAAAATATCTAGTCAAATATTATTTACTGTCATTAATGCAAAGATAAAATAAATCAGTTATTAGAAATTAGTTATTAAAACTATTATGTTTAGAAATGTGTTGAAAAAATCTGCTCTCCGTTAAACAGAAATTGGGGGAAAAAATAAACAGGGGGGCTAATAATTCAGGGGGTTTATTAATTCTGATTGCAACTGTATAGCGCATGTGTTTGGACTGTGGGGGAAACTGGAGCACCCGGAGGAAAGCCACGCCAATACAGGGAGAACATGCAAACTCCTATTTAAATAATTAAATATTATAAATAAAAATACAAAACATTTGAATACAATAATCACAAATGATGATAAATAATAGTTGTTGATAAATAAAATAGTTATAAATAAAATAATGTTTATTAAAGATGTTTGAAAAAGTACTTTAAAAAGCTAAGACTTTAGACAAAATAGAAAAGCTATAAAAAATGTAAATGGTCATTAAAATGTAATTATAAAAATAATAATAATAATAATAATAAACACTAATAAATTCACTGTTAGAAATTAATACAAATTATTAAATGAAATTTAAATAAGTAAATATTATAAATAAATAGCGAAAAGGAGTTTAAATAACCAAAAATGCAACTGAAATACAAAACAGCTAATAAATTATTTTTAAAAAATTACATAAATGAAAAAGTGGGTAAAAGAAATCAGTACACAACATTAAAATGTATAAATAAATAAATTAAATTAAAATGCTCAAACTATACATATACAGTTAAAGTGAATTATTTGCACCCCTGAATTATTAGACCCCCTGTTTATTTTTTTCCCCAATTTTTGTTTAACAGAGAGAAGTTTTTTTTCAACACATTTCTAATCATAATAGTTTTAATAACTCAATTCTAATAACTGATTTATTTTATCTTTGTCATGATGACAGTAAATAATATTTGACTAGATATTTTTCAAGACACTTCTATACAGCTTAAAGTGACATTTAAAGGCTTAACTAGGTTAATTAGGTTAACTAGGCAGGTTAGAGTAATTAGGCAAGTTATTGTATAATGATGGTTTGTTCTGTAGACTATCGGAATAAATATAGCTTAAAGGGGCTAATCATTTTGACCTTAAAATGGTTATTAAAAAAATTAAAAACTACTTTTATTCTAGCCGAAATAAAACAAATAAGACTTTCTCCAGAAGAAAAAATATTATCAGACATACTGTGAAAATTTCCTTGCTCTGTTAAACATCATTTGGGAAATATTTAAAAAATAAAATAAAAATAAAAGGGGGGCTAATAATTCTGACTTTTATGATTTAAAAAATATTAGATAAATAAATTCCCAGTACTGGCTGGAAGGGCATCCGCTGTGTAAAACATATGTTGAAATAGTCGGCGGTTCATTACACTGTGGTGACCTCTGATGAATAAAGGGACTAAGACGAAGGACAATGAATGAATGAATAGATAAATAAATACTCCGTATTGGTTTGATGTTGAATGTGCAACTTACTGTGATCAATGTAGAAGATTCTGCCATCACTATGTACTCGCTCCTCCCAACCAGGCTATAAGAAACACACAAACACACAATCGTACACACACGCACACATACACATAAATATTACTGTTAAAGTTGTAAATAAAATTATATACAATATAAATTAAAATATATATGTTTTAACATTTTATATTAATAAAAACCAGAACATCTGTGAATAAAAACACCAATAACTATAAATAAAATAAAATAAAATCATTAAATAAAATAGAAAATGGGCTGCACGGTGGCGCAGTGGGTAGCACGATCGCCTCATAGAAAGAAGGCCGCTGGTTCGAGTCTCGACTAGGCCAGTAGGCATTTCTGTGTGGAGTTTGCATGTTATCCCTGCGTTGGCATGGGTTTCCTCCGGGTGCTCCGGTTTCCCCCACAGTCCAAACACATGCGCTGTAGGTGAATTGGGTAAGCTAAATTGTCTGTAGTGTATGTGTGTGAATGAGTGTGTGTGGATGTTTCCCAGTGATGGGTTGCAGCTGGAAGGGCATCCGCTGTGTAAAACATATGCTGGATTAGTTGGCGGTTCATTCCGCTGTGGCGACCCCAGATTAATAAAGGGACTAAGCCGAAATGAAAATAAATGAATGAATAAAAATAGAAAATTAAATAAAATAAAAATACAAACGATCGTCACATGACATCACTTTCTGATTATGACATCATCACGCCGATGATCTCACCGGCAGCGGGCCGAGGTCAGTGGGGTCGAGGGAGACTCTCCTCCTCATCTGCACTGGAACCTTCAGCCGTGGGTCATCCTGTGACAGACAGGAAGCAGATGGCAAACACAGGAAGTTCATTCCAGCACAAACAATGCACAGGAAAACACTCACAGTGAAGGCTATTACCGAGAAACCGTATCATGATGATGGACCCTTTTCACAAGACTGCTATGATGCGTTTAACGGTCATCAGCATCTTAAATCCTTAAAAATATTTGGATTATTTTTAAAACGTATGAACATTTATGTGTATTTATGCATGTGTTATATCATCTTTGCATGAAATGACAAAAAAACGAATGACCGCTTGTGTGTTTCTAATGCAGCGTCTATAGGGGCAGGACAGTAAATCTGACATTATTCTCTCTTCTGGCTGCCGTTATCATTCATTCATTCATTCATTCATTTTCCTTCAGCTTAGGGTGCTTTCACACCTGTGAATCGATTCATTTGTTCTGAAACAGGGATTAAAATTGTTACATTGTTGCTCTTTGCTCTTGGTGCGGTTCGCTTTCACATGGCAAAGTTTCTAAACAGACCAAAATAGCTAAAACAAGTCACGTGTGAGTAAACTCTCCTCACATTGGTCAGAGTTTCACGGTTTATTTTGCAGAGTCCCGCTCAGCTGTCGGGGGTGGTTTGGTGGTGTTTGACAGGGTGCGTGCGACATGTCTGAAGGGCGAGGAGGGATGCGGTGGGGAGGGGTGATGAGAAGGGTGCAGGACGTATTTGAGGACCGGGAGGGAGACGACCAATTTCCGGGAGATTATCACTCGTTTGCAGGCATCTGGGAGTCTCTGTGCATTTGGGGAGACTCCCGAAACTTCCGGGAGACTTGGGACGTCTGGAATGACCTCCCGACCTACTCATAATTCTCTCTTTATATAGCCGTATGCCTATTACATATCCATAAAACACTGTGATATAGCCAGGCTTGGATCGTATCGCTTCCTCACTATAATCGATCCGCTCCAGAGTTCGTTTCAATCGAGCCGAGACCACCTCATTCAGGCGGTCTCGGAGCGATTGCTTTGAAGCGGATTGGAGCACGATTGCCCTGGTTACACAAGCCAAACGAACCGCGCTAACTGGGCAAACGCGCCAGGTTCCGGAACAAAAGTCTAGGTGTGAAAGCACCCTTAGTCTCTATTTCAGAGGTTGCCACAGCGGAATGAACCACCAACTAGTTCTGCTCGGGAATTCTGTCTGAATGGGGAAACATTAAATTCTCCTGAACTGTTTGCCAAGCTTACGATTACATTACATATTTGGAATCACCAATAAAATTAAACAACATCCGTCTCATAAGTTTTGTTTCTAAATGTCGGAATCAAACAAAATCTGTTGCCCAAGCTAAAGCGCATGGACACTCGAAAGGAACGAGATCACGACACCAACCTCATTTATGTCCGTTCTACACATTATCATCCTCTGGATAATGCCTCGACTGATCGCGAAGTTCTGAAGTAATCCACAACTTGGTCTTGATGCTGAATCTCTTCTAGAAATGACAGCGACTCTTTGTTTACAAGTTTGTTGGTGTTTAAGTAGTTGCTGTCATGTGATGTGCGTTTGACAGGACGGACTGTACCTCGCATTAATTTCATACAGATTACAAAACCAAACAGCTTTTGCTTTCAAGTGTCATTTAAAAGTAGAGATTTCAAGCTTGTTTTGGATATACGTCTTAAGTCTGTGAAGCAAGTATTTGCTGAGATTCCAGCGGGTTTGTTGACCACCAAACTGTCTGGTCCCCTGGAGAAACGTCAGTCTATAACGATCACTGACTGGCTCCTGTACTAGTAGGCGGGGCTTCATTCACCATATTGACTGTTACATTACACTTTTCCCCATTCAACGTCTTGTGTATAGAGTCTTTGCTATAGCGCATGTGTTTGGACTGTAGGAGAAACCGGAGCACCCAGAGGAAACCCACGCCAACACGGGGAGAACATGTAAACTCCACATAGAAACGCCAACTGACCCAGATGGGACTTGAACCAGCAACCTTCTTGCTGTGAGGCCACAGTGCTAACCACTGAGCCACCATGCTGCCCTTCTGCCGTAATCAGTCTCACTATTTTTTTTTCCTTTTTCTAGAAGTCTTGATAACACCATCATAGAGTTTTTCTGTTATTATTTCAGCAAATAGGATTGTAAATAGATGATTTGTTGTACTCTCCCATTCACTGTGCTCTAAGTTCACCAACTATGATGACTTCTGTGGCTGCCAAACTTGCAAATGTGAAAAGGTTCCATTGGGGTTTTGATATTTTATCATTCGCGATAAACTGGTAAAATTTCTCAGAGTCTTTCTGTAACAATAAACTTGAAGTGGTTCTCAAACAAAAATTTGATATGAGGCCGTATATGAAAATATCTAAAATTATAGCTAATGTATTTGTACATATACAGTTGAAGTCAGAATTATTAGCCCCACTTTGAATTTTATTTTATTTTTTAAATATTTCCCAAATGATGTTTAACAGAGTAAGGAAATTTTCACAGTATGTCTGATAATATTTTTTCTTCTGGAGAAAGTCTTATTTGTTTTATTTCGGCTAGAATAAAAGCAGTTTTTAATTTTTTATGAACCATTTTAAGGTCAAAATTATTAGCCCCTTTAAGCTATATTTTTTTCGATACTCTACAGAACAAACCACCGTTATACAATAACTTGCCTAATTACCCTAACCTGCCTAGTTAACCTAATTAACCTAGTTAAGCCTTTAAATGTCACTTTAAGCTGTATAGAAGTGTCTTGAAAAATATCTAGTCAAATATTATTTACTGTCATTAATGCAAAGATAAAATAAACCAGTTATTAGAGATGAGTTATTAAAACTAATATGTTTAGAAATGTGTTGAAAAAATCTTCTTTCTGTTAAACAGAAACTGGGGAAAAAAATAACAGGGGGGCTAATAAATCTGACTTTGTACATACTTTATCATACTTACAAGCTTTTTGCACTATACACTGTTTGCATCTGCACAACTCTGGTTTGCACTTCTTGCCATGTGCCCATAATTGTAATTGTACTGTATATCATTTTTTATTTTTACCTATATTTTTTAGATTATGTGTGCAATTGTATTTATAATAGTATCTGTTATGCACCAAGGGTCTGAGAGTAACACAATAAAGCTGACTTTGATATTTCTAATTCCAATGGTTGAAAAAATCTATGTAAATTGACTTGTGTATACAATATACAGTTGAAGTCAAAATTATTAGCCCCCCTGAATTATTAGCCCCCTGTTTATTTTTTTCCCCAATTTCTTTTTAACGGAGAGAAGATTTTTTCAACACATTTCTAATCATAATAGTTTTAATAACTGATTTATATAACGGATTTATTTTATCTTTTTTTACTTTATCCATGATGACAGTAAATAATATTTGACTAGATATTTTTCAAGACACTTCTATACAGCTTAAAGTGACATTTAAAGGCTTAACTAGGTTAATTAGGTTAACTAGGCAGGTTAGGGTAATTAGGCAAGTTATTGTATAATGATGGTTTGTTCTGTAGACTATCGAAAAAATATATAGCTTAAAGGCTTTTAAAAAATTAAAAACTGCTTTTATTCTAGCCGAAATAAAACAAATAAGACTTTCTCCAGAAGAAAAAATATTATCAGACATACTGTGAAAGTTCCTTGCTCTGTTAAACATCATTTGGGAAATATTTGAAAAAAAAGAAAAAAAAAATCAAAGTGGGGCTAATAATTCTGACTTCAACTGTATGTTGTATATATGACATACATTTAAGAAATATTTTAATATATATTTGATGTGTTCAAAAATCCGAAAATGAACTTGTATGTAATTTGCATACATTTTCTACTGGGTTTATTCAGGGCTGTATAATGTATAGATGTACTCCATGTGTGTGCTTTTATACTTTTACCCTAAATTCACTTCATAACATCATTCGAGTGTTCAAAATCACATCTTTTTGTGGCCAGACGTGGTTTATATCATAGAATAAGAAAGAAATCAGACTATTTAATAGTATTTTAAACACTTATTCCAAGGTATGTTATTCTCTATATTTAAATTCTGTACATTTAAATTCATTCATTTTTTTTCCTTCAGCTTAGTCCCTTTATTAATCAGGGGTCGCCACAGCGGAATGAACCGCCAACCTATCCAGCATATGTTTTACGCAGCAGATGCCTTTCAAGCCGCAATCCAGTACTGGGAAACATCCGTACACACTCATTCACACTCATACAGTATGATAAATTTAGATCCTTTTCATCTATAGCGCATGTGTTTGGACTGTGGGGGAAACTGGAGCACCTGGAGGAAACCCACGCCAACACGGGGAAAACATGCAAACTCCACACAGAAATGCCAACTGACCCAGCAGGACTCGAACTAGCGACCTTCTTGCTGTGAGGCGACAGTGCTAACCACTGAGCCACCATGTCACCCATACGTGTATATGACATATATTATATATATACAGTTGAAGTCAGAATTATTAGCCCCCCTTTGAATTTTTTTTTCTTTTTAAAATATTTTCCGAATTATGTTTAACTGAGCAGGGAAATTTTCACAGTATGTCTGATAATATTTTTTCTTCTGGAGAAAGTCTTTGTTTTATTTCGGCTAGAATAAAAGCAGTTATTAATTTTTTTAAACACCATTTTAAGGACGAAATTATTAGCCTCTTTAAGCTATTTTTTTTTTCGATAGTCTACAGAACAAACCATCATTATACAATAACTTGCCTAATTACCCTAACCTGCCTAGTTAACCTAATTAACCTAGTTAAGCCTTTAAATGTCACTTTGAAAAATATCTAGTCAAATATTATTTACTGTCATCATGGCAAAGATAAAATAAATCAGTTATTAGAGATGAGTTATTAAAACTATTATGATTAAAAATGTGTTGAAAAAATCTGCTCTCCGTTAAACAGAAATTGGGAAAAAACATAAACAGGGGGGCTGATAATTATGACTTCAACTGTATATATCTATATATATATATATATATATATATATATATATATATATATATATATATATATATATATATATATATATCTATATATATATATATATATATATATATATATATATATATATATATATATATAGATATATATATATATATATATATATATATTTATATTTATATATTATATTTGATGTGTTCAAAAATCTAAAAATGAACCTGTATGTAATTTGCATATATTTTCTACTGGGTGTGTTCAGGGCTGTATAATGTATAAATATACTCCATGTGTGTGTCAATTACAAACAGAGATTTATTGACATACTTTTACCCTAAATTCACTTCATAACATCATTCGAGTGTTCGAAATCAAATCTTTTTGTGGCCAGACGTGGTTTTATATCACAGAATGAGAAAGAAATCAGACTATTTAATTACAAATATATGAATATACTTATTCCAGAGTACGTTATTCTCTATATTTAAATTCTGTATATTTAAATTCAAATCAGCTATTGATACAAACTACAAAACTTCAAGTAAATTAGATTTTTGTTTTATGTTTATCTTGATTTTTTCTGTTTATTAAAATGTTATTTTAGGTTTTTTTTCCCAAAATATTAATTTAAGTGTACTGATTTTTGGACTCTTTCGTTAGATTAGTTCCAGTGTTATCTTTGATACTGACTAATCTAGTGTATATGCACAAATATAATATTGTAAAGCATCTTATAGCAAATTTTCATTTAAAAGAGAGATCTGCACGGGGGGAGAGTGGGGGTGCGGTGGCGAAGTGCGTAGTGTTGTCGCCTCACAGCAAGAGGGTCGCTGATTCGAGCCTCAGCTGGGTCAGTTGGCATATCTGTGTAGAGTTTCCATGTGCTCCCTGTGATGGCGTGGGTTTCCTCCGGGTGCTACGGTTTCCCCCCACAGTCCAAAAACATATGGTATAGGTGAATTGAATAAGCTAAATGGTCCTTAGTGTATGTGTGTGAATAGGAGTGTATGGGTGTTTCCCAGTGCTGAGTTGCAGCTGGAAGGGCATCCGCTGCGTAAAACATATGCTGGATAAGTAGGAGGTTCATTCCACTGTGGCGACCCCTGATTAATAAAGGGACTAAGCCGAAAAGAAAATGAATAAATGAATGAATCTGTTAGGGGTGTACCCATTTATGCTGAACACTGTAAATAAATGTGTGTGTATATAGCTGAAGGCAAATAACAATGCTTAAGAATACATTGAAACATCTTTTATTCATTAAAAATCCCTTAGGAAAAATGTGACTAATTAAAATGCTATACTTTTGCCTTCAACTGTAAATATATGCTTATATCATGTCACAGTTCTTGACTACATAAGGCATCCTAATATCTAAATGAAGCTGTGTGTGGAGTGTGTGTACCGGCTGTACCCATGTGGTGGTCTTGGTGTTGTGGTCGATAAAGAAGGGCCGTCCGTTTGGAGCGCTGCGCACCTCCCAGCCAGTCGGCATCAGTCCTGCGTGCTCCGGCGTGTGTGTGTGAGTGTGTGTGTGCTGAGGGGACACGTCCGGGGGCGGAGCGTAGCCTGTGGCATTCTGAGAAAGAGACGTGGATCCGCTGGCCATCGGGGATGCTGGAGACTCTGAGGGCGGCTGTATGAGCTGAAACACACAGGGTAAATACCAAAATGTTACTCTACAAATTAGTACTGCGTGTTTAATCCCTGTGTATTGTTCGAATGAACTCCCCTTTGGTTATGTTTGGGGCTGTTTTTGCCCCATTGACTTCCATTATAATCACATTGTTTGATTGCGAAGCCATGACAGCATATCATCATGCATTCTTGATTGTTGGTGGTTTTCCCTGTTGGGAAGAGGTACAATGTGTTCTTTTTACTGTTAATTATCAGTTGGCAGAATTAACCCTTTAGATTGGCCCCGGCAAACAAGTGTCTGGCTTTTATATGGCGTTCTATGGAGTAAAACAGCAGAATATGTTCATGTTTACTATATTCTAAGAGCTGAGCAGCATATTTTAATTTACTCAGACATATTAATATACATGCACAAAGGTCTATATTACACCCTGACACATACTACAGGCAGTGCAGAATTATTAGGCAAATGAGTATTTTGGCCACATCATCCTCTTTATGCATGTTGTCTTACTCCAAGCAGTATAGGCTCGAAAGCCTACTACCAATTAAGCATATTAGGTGATGTGCATCTCTGTAATGAGAAGGGGTGTGGTCTAATGACATCAACACCCTTTATCAGGTGTGCATAATTATTAGGCAACTTCCTTTTCTTTGGCAAAATGGGTCAAAAGAAGGACTTGACAGGCTCCGAAAAGTCAAAAATAGTGAGATATCTTGCAGAGGGATGCAGCACTCTTAAAATTGCCAAGCGTCTGAAGCGTGATCATCGAACAATCAAGCGTTTCATTCAAAATAGTCAACAGGGTCGCAAGAAGCGTCTGGAAAAACCAAGGCGCAAAATAACTGCCCATGAACTGAGAAAAGTCAAGCGTGCAGCTGCCAAGATGCCACTTGCCACCAGTTTTGCCATATTTCAGAGCTGCAACATCACTGGAGTGCCCAAAAGCACAAGGTGTGCAATACTCAGAGACATGGCCAAGGTAAGAAAGGCTGAAAAACGACCACCACTGAACAAGACACACAAGCTGAAACGTCAAGACTGGGCCAAGAAATATCTCAAGACTGATTTTTCTAAGGTTTTATGGACTGATGAAATGAGAGTGAGTCTTGATGTGCCCGTGGCTGGATCGGTAAAGGGCAGAGAGCTCCAGTCCGACTCAGACGCCAGCAAGGTGGAGGTGGAGTACTGGTTTGGGCTGGTATCATCAAAGATGAGCTTGTGGGGCCTTTTCGGGTTGAGGATGGAGTCAAGCTCAACTCCCAGTCCTACTGCCAGTTTCTGGAAGACACCTTCAAGCAGTGGTACAGGAAGAAGTCTGCATCCTTCAAGAAAAACATGATATTCACGCAGGACAATGCTCCATCACACGCGTCCAAGTACTCCACAGCGTGGCTGGCAAGAAAGGGTCTAAAAGAAGAAAAACTAATGACATGGCCTCCTTGTTCACCTGATCTGAACCCCATAGAGAACCTGTGGTCCATCATCAAATGTGAGATTTACGAGGAGGGAAAACAGTACACCTCTCTGAACAGTGTCTGGGAGGCTGTGGTTGCTGCTGCACGCAATGTTGATGGTGAGCAGATCAAAACACTGACAGAATCCATGGATGGCAGGCTTTTGAGTGTCCTTGCAAAGAAAGGTGGCTATATTGGTCACTGATTTGTTTTTGTTTTGATTTTGAATGTCAGAAATGTATATTTGTGAATGTTGAGATGTTATATTGGTTTCACTGGTGAAAATAAATCATTGAAATGGGTATATATTTGTTTTTTGTTAAGTTGCCTAATAATTCTGCACAGTAATAGTCACCTGCACACACAGATATCCTCCTAAAATAGCTCAAACTAAAAACAAACTAAAAACTACTTCCAAAAATATTCAGCTTTGATATTAATGAGTTTTTTGGGTTCATTGAGAACATGGTTGTTGTTCAATAATAAAATGAATCCTCAAAAATACAACTTGCCTAATAATTCTGCACTCCCTGTATACTCAATGTAAAAGCCAGAAATGACACTTTTTTGCACTGCAACTGATGATCAACAGTAAAAAATGACAAATTGTAGCTCTTCCCAACAGGGAAAACCACCAACGATCAAGAATGCATGATTATATGGAGTTAAGGCTTTGCAATCAAAAAATGTCCTTATAATGGAAGTCAATAGGGCAAAAACAGCCACCAACATAAGAGTAAATTTGCCCTGTTCAAAGCATTTTCCCAAAATACTGTATGTGTCAAAATAAGATTTGTCACCATTCCACTTGCTGAAGACTCTAAATCACCCCAGAGTGGATGAAATCATCCCCAGAGCACACAAGGGTTAAATTAAATTGAAATAAAAATGCAGAGCAGATCATGATTTTGGGTTTTCAGCATGTGTCAAACATCTTATTAAACTCGGAATTAAAATAAAGCTTAGAAATCGACTGTTGACAACTGGGTTGGGTCGACAGATGATGCCATGGTCCATCGGCGATGGTCGATAGACATCACGATGCTGAGCCGGCATCACGATCCTCCGCCCTGCCCCCGTCGCAGAAGCAACCCGCTCGCGAAAAATACACACTTAGGCCCCGTTTACACTAATACATTTTAGTTTTAAAACAGCATTTTAGAATAAAAAAGATCCGTGTCCACACAGGCGTTTCACGTAGCATTTCTGAACAAATCTCCGTCCACACTACACTGCTGAAAACGCACATCACGTGACCACACACACACTCTGGCAAGCGCTGCAGTGATGAGAGCTGTGCACATCGGACTGGGCCAAACAGTGCAACCCTATAAACAAACACACCACACTAGTAGATCTAAATCAGAGATGCCCCAAGTAGGGCCCGCGGACCAAAGTTGGCCTATGGTAACCTTTGATTTGGCCCATCATCTCATCTGAGAAGAGATGGAGAATGTTGGGGGTAATGTTGTTATTATTGTTGATATTATTATTATTACTATTATTATTGTTATTATTATTGTTGTTATTATTATTATTATTGTTATTATTATTGTTGTTGTTATTATTATTATTATTGTTATTATTATTGTTGTTGTTATTATTATTATTATTGTTATTATTGTTGTTGTTGTTATTATTATTACAACTATTTTTGTTGCTATTATTATTATTATTGTTGTTGTTGTTGTTGTTGTTATTATTATTGTTATTATTGTCATTGTTATTATTGTCATTATTGTTATTATTGTTATTATTAATATTATTATTTGGTCAAAATAGTATGATTTTTAAATAAACATATACAATTAACAAATTTTGCATGGGACAAAGACCTACAGATCAAATCAAAACAAATTCAAAAAACAAATGTAAATATCTCTTTTAATCATAATAATTTATAATTAAATGTCAATTATTGTTATTATTTTTTTATTTATTCTCTCTTCAGTAGAGACAGAACTGTTTACCCTGGCTGGAGTTGTACCTGAATAAGTGGCCGTGTCCAGGTTGTGGTTCTGCTGTTATGATTGACAAAATAAATTCTTCCTTTGCTGTCCTGCTTTTCCTCCCATCCCGGAGGCAAGCCAGCGGAGGTGGGCAATAACTGCAGGGAAGAGCAGAAAAGTGAGTAACAAAATTAAAGCATACGGCAGGGTGAAATGAGGAGAGCAAAAAAAACGGAAACAATCCATTACAGATTGTCCGTTTGGTTCATAAATAGCCTCTAAAACGCTCTCTGTCCTCTGGGAGCAGATGTGAGCGAGCTGCAGCTGAGGTGATGTATTGCGAGGTTCAGGGCATGTTGGGAAATCTGGGGCAGCTAAGATTACACATCATGTGCTGAGAGACTGAGCAAAACACTCTACATTCTGCTGAAACTGGAGCACGCGCCGAACACTCGGTCTGGGCTCTGATGAATGTATTTGTGTTTTGAAGTCGCCATGAAACGGAAGTTAGATTGTGCTTATTTTCTTCTATCATGACATACATCCACTTAAAACTGAACTGGATTTCTGAAATTAGAAAAAAATGTAGGGTGGTGCATGATTTGATCCTTTGAAAACCGATTAGATTGTTGGAAGATAGGTGTTGATAACAAAATGGAGGAAGACTGACGAATGGATGAAGGTAGAGCAGAAATAAGACACACCCTGATAGCCTCGCCCAAAAGAACTGATAGTCACACACTAGAGAACTAAAAACTCTGTCCCAAATGACTGATAGCCCCGCCCCAAATGACTGATAGCTCCGCCCCAAATGACTAATAGCCCTGCCCCAACTGACTGATAGCCACACCCTAAAAGACTGATATCTCTGCCCTAAATGACTGATACCCCGTCCTAAAGGGCTGATAGTCCCACCCCAAATGACTGAAGTCACACCCTAAAGTACTGATATCTCCGCCCCAATGACTGATAGCCCCACCCCAAAGGACTGATAGTCATGCCATAAAGTGATAGTCCCACCCCTCAAAACAATGATAGTCACACCCCAAAGGGCTGATAGTCATGCCCTAAAGGACTGATAGCCCTGCCCCAAAAATGACTGATAGTCACACCCTTAAGAATTGATTTCTCCACCTAAAATGACTGATAGCCGGCCACAAATGACTGATAGCCCCGTCCTAAAGTACTGATATCTCCACCCTAAAGGACTGATAGCTCCACCCCAAAGGACTGATAGCCTCGCCATAAAGAACTGATAGCTCCGCCCTAGATCACTGTTAGCTCCACCCCAAATGACTGATAGCCCCGCCCTAAATGAACGATAGCCCCACCTCAATTGACTGATATCTCCACCCTAAAGAACTGATAGATCCACCCCAAAGAACTGATAACCCTGCCCCAAAAGACTGATAACTTCACCCCAGATGACTGATAGCCCCGCCCTAAAGAACTCATAGCTCCACCTTAAATGACTGATATCTCCGGCATAAAGAACTGATAGATCTATCCCAAAGGACTGATAACCCTGCCCCAAAAGACTGATAGCTCCACCCTAGATGACTGATAGCCTCGCCCTAAAAAACTGATAGCTCCACCCCAAATGACTGATATCTCCGCCATAAAGAACTGATAGCTCCACCCCAAATGACTGATATCTCCGCCATAAAGAACTGATAGATCCACCCCAAATGACTGATATCTCCGCCATAAAGAACTGATGGATCCACCCCAAAGGACCCCGCCCCAAAAGACTGATAGCTCCACCCCAGATGACTTATAGCCCTGCCCTAGAAAACTGTTAGCTCCACCCCAAATGACTGATATCTCCGCCATAAAGAACTGATAGATCCACCACAAAGGACTGATAACACCGCCCCAAAAGACTGATAGCTCCACCCCAGATGACTGATAGCCCCGCCCTAGATGACTGTTAGCTCCACCCCCAATGACTCACAGCCCGCCCCAAATGACTCATAGCCTTGCCCTAAATGACTGTTAGTCATGCCCTAAATGATTGATAGCTAAAGGAGTGAAAGCTCCATCCCCAAATAACTGATAGCTCCACCCTAAAAGACTGTTAGGTCCGCCCTAAAGGCATTCCATGTGACCAGAAGTGAGGAAAAGTCATTTTAAAGGTTATGCTGAAGGAAAGTGCAGAAAGTGAGCGTTTTAGTGCTCTCACCACTGGGTGAACAGGATGCTCCTCCACCGTGAGGGTCTGTCCACTTCCTCTGCGGCTGCCATGACCCTGCGGCTGAGGAAAACACAACACTTTTAGAGTGTCACCGTTAAAAAGTGTGCTTCAGAAAGCACTCTTATATGATTTGCTACAACAAATTTCTTATTAATGCCAAAAACATTTCAACAGTTTTAAAGTTTCGTATTTTTGTGGACACAGATTTATTTTTTGAAGGACATTTTGATGAATATAAAGCTCCAAAAGTCATCATTTATCTAAAACAGATAAACGATTCAATGCATTTATTCAGTCAAGCGTCAATATGTTTAGCTGGCGCACGTGTGTTTGTGTGTATCTTGTATTCCATACATTGTGGGGACCAAATATCCAAATGTCTTCACAACATAAGGAATACTCATGACCAAAAAATGTCCCCATGAGGAAAAGGGCTCATAAATCCCACAGAATGAAGTATTTTGAAAATGAAACTGCAGATTGTTTCCTGTGAGGGTTGGTTTAGGGCTCGGATTAGGGAAGGGGTACGAAATATGCAGTATGTACGGTATTAAAATCATTACGTCTATGGGAAGTCCCCATAAAGACAGCTGTACAAGTATGTGTCTGTGTGGACTGACCGTGAGGGATGTGCGTCTGTCGTTTGTGGCCTGCAGTCTGTTGAAGTCCTCACAGAAAGTGCTGATCTCTATCGGGGAGTGTGGCGGCGGCGGCGAGCGCTGACTGAGGCTGCTGTACAGCGTCGACTCGTCTGCTGTTATGATCTCCCAGCTCTACAACACACACACAGATGTCAAAAGTGTCAGTTGTCCTAGCAGTGTGTAACTGTGAGTGTGTATGTGTGTGTTTACAAGGACAGAAATATGTATAGTGACATGGGTATGATCAAGTTGTTCTCTATTATGGTGGTTTGTGAGGACATGTCTTGTGTCCTCGTAATTCAAAACACTTAAAAATCATACTTAATAGGGTTTTTTCACATTCAAAATATGCCATAGGTTTCCAGTGAGGGTTGGGTTTAGGGGTAGCGGTGCGGTAAAGTCATATAATAAGTGTTTCTTATTGTATAAAACACATTAAGCCTATGGAGAGACCTCATAAACTACCAATATCATGTGTGCGAGTGTTTGTATGTGTGTGTCGGTGTGAGAGAGATTGTGTACGTGAATGTGTGCATGTCTGTGTGTGTGTAGGCACATGCACATGTGTATGTGTACACTTTTAAAAATCAGTGAATGCACACAGACTTATGGGGACTTCTGTCACGCTGGAGACCTAAATTAAAATCCCCATGAGTAGACATGCTTGTAAATCACACAGAATGAGGCATTTTCAAAATGTAAAAATGCAGCTTGTTTCCTATGAGGGAGGTGTTAAGGGGGACAGAATATAAAGTATGAACGGTAGAAACATCATTAAAGCTATGGAGAGATCCCATCAGGATAGCATGCGTGTGTGTGTGTGTGTGTACCTCAGGAGACTCTCTGCGCTCGTGGTTCTCCTCATGTTCAGATATTTGTCTGCGTGTGAGAAAGGCCCGTTGGGACTCGCTGTGTGTTTCCTGTCTCTGTTCATTGTCTCTTTGACTGTCCCTGTAAATCAGGACAAACACACACACACTTCAGCACTCAGACCCAGAAAGGCTGAAATGAATCAGGTGAGGGCGCCGCTGACCACCCGAGAGAAGAAGAGTATATAGAGTAATAGTGGAGTTCCTACTATTACTAATAATTATTACCAGGGCTTTACATTAACACCTGCCAACCCACCAAATGCGGGAAGATTTCAGTTGTGATGGGTTAGACAACCACTCTCACAAGCCACTTTGGCTGGTTGGAGATCATTTTTTTTCCCCCAACTTTATTTATAGAAATTTTCAAAAGTTTACAAATATCACACATTTTACACTTGTTTCACATTTTACATTTTACTTAGAGAGAGAGAGAAAAGTAAAAAGGGATCTAATGATTGTGACAATTATTGACCCTCAGATACATTTATATATTAAAAAAATAATAATAAAATAATAATAATAATAAGATAAAATAAAATTAAATAAATAAAAATAAATACTAACCAACCAAAACAATTGTTTATGCACCAAACTAAAAGCCTGGTCATGATGTCACATGAGATGTCACACAGCAGCGAAAAATGTAAGAATTAACTATCATCCAGTATGCAGGGAGTATACATTTCCATATATTCAAGGAGAGAACCCCAAATTTTATAAAAGCTTTTGGAAGAGCCCTTCAGACAGTATCTAATTTGTTCCAGTTTTATGAAGTAAAAAATGTCATTAATCCACATGGAGTGAGTAGGTGAAGCAGATGACTTCCAATGCAGTAGGATACGGCGTCTAGCCAGGAGGGACACAAAAGCAACAAAATCTGCTTTGTATCGTGAACAGTGAACTGACAAAGGAAGTGTACCAAACAGTGCTGTTGTAGATGCAGGTTTAATTGCTTGCCCAACTACTTGAGACATTGTCTCAAATATTTCTGACCAATATCCACATAGATTTGGGCAAAACCAAAACATATGTGCCAGTGTTGCAGGAGCTTGGCGACAACGATCACAGAGAGGATCAACATCAGAGTAAATTTTTTGAAAGCTTGACCTTAGTCCAATGAGAACGATGAAGTATTTTGCATTGAATCCAACTATGTTTAGCACACACAGATGAAGCATGTACCCTGTATAAAATGTTTTTCTTGGAGATCATTTTTAAATGATAGTTTTCCTAAAATCAGGGTTCGACAATAAAGATGGCCCAATATGCGTGCAAATGTCATCTTAGAATCGAGAAGCAGCATGACCGACAAAAGTAGCATTCGCTAGAGCTGCACAATTAATCGGAAAAAGATCGCGATCTCAATTCGACCCCCTAGACAATCTTGATCCAGCATTTATACAATTCTGCCAATCATATTTTCAAGTTCAGGAGAGAAGCAAAGGCGGCCGCACAAGTCTTCACGTTGTTTTACATACAATGTTCAGCAACGTGGACACCTCGTACACAAACTGTATTTATAATGTATAATTCAACCAAAAATGTAATTTTTGTCCTAATGTAATGATGTATTCGTGGCCGCGAAAACACACGTGACGTGAGCTGACCGTGTCGTGAGCTGTTAGCACAGAGAGGGCCGGCGCGCGCCTGTAAATGATGCCTACTTTAGTGAACAGAACTTGCATAGGCTGTGAATAACAGGTAATAAAGTTGTACATATCATTCAGTTTGTGGCACAGAGTGATCGTTTGGGAGCTGCGCGGGAAGTATGAGCCGCACTTAGCAGTGAAAATGAAACCGAAAGCGCGCACACATCATTTAAATAATCATATCCTATTTTAGAGATATGATTACGGCAAGCATTTGATATGTTTTTCTTTCATAGTGAACACAGAGTGTTGTGCATGAGAATAAATGTTTATCAGTGTCAGTATAACTACTCTAGCCTATATAATGTTGAATATAATGCAAGAGAAAATCTGATAATGACAAATGTCTCAATTTACCAGTAGAAAAAAATGGTCTGATAATGTTGCCAATGACAGATTGTAAGCATATGTCTCAAATAATTCAACATCAGAATTATCAATAGTATTCTGAAATAACAATAATAATAGCCGACTCATATTAACCTTTATTTTACATCTACAAAATCGTGAGAAAATCGTGATCCTTATTTTAAGTAACAAAATCGTGATTCTCATTTCAGCCAGAATCATGCAGCTCTAGCATTCGGGCAAGCAAAAGAAAGCAGGTGAATACCGAACGAGAGGATGATGACTTGCGTGCATAGGTGATGTGATGCGTGCGACTGTTTAAGAAACATGCATGCTCCCCTTTCCAGGCGCGAAGAAATAGACTGAAAAAAAGTGATGCTCGTGCACCCACAATCCTGCTGCTTCCAAAAGCTCTGGATGTTGTTAAAACATGTCTTTTTGTAAGCAGCAGCGGTTGCCGGTTGTAACCAAGGATAGGATGCAGACAACAGGATGCAGATCCAAATGCAGGATTTATTAAAGGGGTGGTCAGACAAGCAATGATCAGAACAGGAGCAAACAGATGTATGAGGGCAATCCAGAGTCGTCGTCAATATAACAGGCAGATAATCAAAAGGCTGGCAGCAGGCAGGGATAAACAGGATAACAAGGCGAGAGTAAACACACGGCAAAAACAAAACAAGAAAAAGCTTAGAATTGAAACTGGCTGAAAACAGATAACAGGTAACAAGACACGCCCTGAAGTGAGTGTGTGTGCTGCTTATGTACTGTGTGTAATCAGTCTTTGACAAGCCTCCGGTGGTGTGTGTGCAATCAGTCAGGATGAGAAACATGTGTGTGTGATTGGAGTGCATGTATGGAGTTGTAGTTCATTAAATGGCAGATTTGTGGTCCATAGGTGTTTACCAGCGATCTGCTCAGGCTGGATCACTGGTAATCGTAACACCGGTTTTGTTTTAACTATTCTTTGAACAGAACAGATTATGGGCCTAACGTTACCCATGTGTGCGTGATCATCCTTCCATTATCACACACGGTATGTTTTTCACCTGCTTACTTTTGCTTACGGTTATTTTTGTTAATATGGTTTAATTATAATTTTTACAATAACACTGCTTTAATAGGAAATTAACTCCCCATGTATGTGTAGTTAACTAGTGATCTGAGAGACCTTTAGCCTGAACAGACTAGGCTGCTGTGCATAGTTTTAGATACATGGCAATAATTATTTTTTAAATGTAATTGTTTTCTTAAGAAAGGTTTTGTTGAATTAAAAGAGCATGTATGCAGCTATATTTTGCATGTTTTGGCATATTATTTAACATTTGTGGCTAAGAAATAATTATTTATATATTTTTGATGTGGTCAAGAGATAAATTTGGTAAATCCTTAGTGTTGAGTCCTGAAAAGTCCTGTGAAATAAAAACTAATTGCAATACGACACTTTGAAACCACAACCCATTTGCTCATGCACATTAAGCAAGTTCATACACAAAAAAGTGAAATAAATCAAGTAATTTTAGTGTCAAATTCAAATTCATGCATAAAAAAATGTATTTTCCCAACGAAAAAATTGTGGCTAGTGAAAATGGCGAGTGGCTAGTAACGTTGGAAATCTACTAGCCACAGTGGCTGGTGATCAAAAAAGTTAATGTCAAGCCCTGATTATTACTAATAGTTACTATTATACTATTACTAATAATATTATTAATAGTAGAGTAATAGTTTTCTTTGGAGTAATCACCTACTGATTAATTATTTATTAATTACAAATTACTAATTAAAGATTTATTTTGTTTATTCAAAAGTAAAAAATAAATTATTTGTCATATTATGAAAACTCCAGACTTTTTTGGAATTATACAGATAAATATTTTTTTTAATTATAGAAATTAAAAGAAAAAAATAAGACAAAACTTAATAAAATGTAATTAAAATAAACAAATTACTAGATCAATAAAATAAAAAATAATAAAAATTGATATTGATTAAAATAATAGTAGTAATAGTAATAATAATAATAATAACAAAAGAAATGTGACATGACTTTTAGTTTGCTAAACTGCAACATTCATAGTTTATATAAAATCAAATAAATAAATAAAAAAAATTAAAATTAAAATAAAAATAAATATTTTTTTTAATATCTTGTATAATAGACCCTTTTCACACTTCCGGGTTTCTCATTAACGGAAGTCGTCATAGTTGGGAAAACTCAGAGCACAGTGAATGGGAAAATACAACAAATATTTTTTTTTACAATCTTATTTGCTCAAATAATAAAAGAAAAACTCCATGATGATGTTATAAAGATGTTCAGAAAAAGAAAAAAAAAATTGTGTGAGACTGATGACGACAGCAAGAGGAGAGAATAACGTCAAATTTGTTGTCCTGTCCCATAGACGCTGCATTAGAAACCCCTCGCACATGCGGTAATTCGTTTTTTGTCATTTGAAGCAAAGATGATATAATACATACATAAATACATTTAATGTACATACGTTTAAAAAAAAAATATATATATATATATATATTAAAAACTTAGATTAAAAAAAGGATTTAAGATGCTGATGACTGTTAATTAGACATAACAGGCTTGTGAAAAGGGTCCATATATACAAAGTAGAAAAACATGAAAAAAATAAATAATTGACAAAAAATAATAATAAACATAAAAACAAAATAAACAAAGCAAAAAATAAATCATTTAAATTAAATAAAAAAAAATGTAAAACAAAACAGCACAAAATAAATAATCTTAATTAATAATAATAATAAAATATATGGTTAGCACTGTTGCCTCACAGCAAGAAGGTCGCTGGTTCAAGCCCCGACTGGGTCAGTTGGCATTTCTGTGTGGAGTTTGCATGTTCTCCCCGTGTTGGCGTGGGTTTCCTCCGGGGGCTCCGGTTTCCCCCACAGTCTGATTACATTCGCTATAGGTGAATTGGGTAAATTAAATTGGCCGTAGTGTGTGTGAATGAGTGTGTATGAGTGTTTCCCAGTATTGGGTTGCAGCTGGAAGGGCCTTATTCATCAGGGGTCGCCACAGCGAAATGAACCGCCAACTATTACAGCATATGTTTTACGCAGCGGATGCCCTTCCATCTGTAACCTAGTACTAGGAAACACCCATACACACTAATTCACACACACACACTCATACACTACGGCCAATTTAGTTCATTTAATTCACCTATAAGGCATGTGTTTGGACCGGAGCATCCAGAGGTAACCCATGCCAACACGGGGAGAACATGCAAAGTCCATGCAGAAATGCCAACTGACCCAGCCGAGACTCGAACCAGTGATCTTCTTGCTGTGAGGCCACAGTGCTAACCACTAAGCCACCATAAATTATTATATAAATCTAAATAAAAAATAATAATCAAGATGGCCAAAAACTCTAGCAACACCAAGGTCATGGCCGAGAGTCATTTTGAACAAAACAATACACCCAAAGAATAAACATAAAGCATAAATATAAATATTTACATAGCGTACTAGTCTTGTACATGTTATTTAAACACAAGTTCTAGGCTTGTGTACACATGCTTATGCTGTGTGTTTGGTTAAAGCTGGTGATAATTACTGGATGGTGGGTCTGTGCCACTGTGTGGTCCTGGTCTCGTGGTTGACGTAGTAAGTTCGTCCCAGGTTGTCCTGCCTCTCCTCCCAGCCAGGGGGCAGCGCAGGCAGCTGATGCGGATGATGAGGACTGCATAATTCATGAGGCTCCAAAAACTCCCAACCCGGCTACGACACAGAAACAAGCAGAATATTACTTTTCATACATGCAATTCTATGGAAAATTCCTGTGTTACAGTGGGGGAAATAAATATTGAAGGTCACGTCACCATTTTTCTCAGATAACACATTACTAAAGGTGCCGTTGACTTGACATTTTCACCAGATGTTTATAACAACCAAAGAAATTCATATATGCAAAGAAAACAAAACTAACTAGTTTACAAATGAAGTACTGTGTAATAAAATGAAATGACGCAGGGAAAAAGTATTGAACACATGAAGAAAGGGAGGTGCAGTTGGGCAGTGAAAGCCCAGACAGCAGCTGAAATCTCTCAGTAGTTCTTCAGCAACCCTCTGCCCTTCCTCAGAGTAAATGAATATCAGCTGCTTCAGTCCAACATCTACACTAGCAGGAGGATGAAGATGAAACCAGGGTGGACATTTCAGGAAGACAATGATCCAAAACACAGCCAAGGAGACTCTCAAATGCTTTCAGAGAAAGAAAATCAAGCTGTAGAATGGCCCAGCCAATCCCCTGACCCCAATCCAATAGAAAATTGTTACTAATTATTAAGCTTATTGTTAAACTATTCCAAGGTATATCCAGATTTTCATTCTATGGCACCTTTAGGCTCAATTTATTTGACTGTCAGCAGCACTTCTGAGTAATTTCTGGATGTCTGTATTGCTCTTTCTTTGTGAACACACCCAGCACCAGCATCAACACAGCTCTGGTACAATGAGAGCGGGCTGGAAAAGTACACAGTGACTCTGCAGGTTCTATATATGTTCTTGTGCATAAATAGAAGTTATCTGTTTATGCACAAACAAATGGCATTAGATTGCTGAAGGCTTTGTTTCTTTGGTTTGATGTCAAATGACATGCTACGCCAGTTCACAAGAGGCCCATGCAAGGGTCAGGAGTGAATGCAGGCTGTCATGTGTACAAATCACTGGAAGTCTAAAGTGGTTGCTAGGGCTTTTATATGCAGTTGAATGAAAAATACAATTATATCAAAATGACAAAATGTTACTAAAAAGAACCCAAAAATGAATAAAATACCTAAAAGCCACAGTAACATTTAAAAGGCAGAATCATAACACTGCTTTTTTGTTTACTAAAGAACATCTGAGACAATCTGAATAAAACCATGTGGCAAATATTTTTATAATGACTTGTGAAGGAAATGTAGCATAAAAGTAATATATTTAAATGTCAGTATTGCTTTTTAAATGTATTTTAGGTAATTTAAGGTACTTTTAAACATCAGTATTGCTTTTTTGGTGTTTTTAAGGTACTTTTAAATGTTATTATTGATTTTTAAATGTATTTTAGGTATTTTTAAGGTACTTTTAAATGTCAGTATTGCTTTTTTTGGTATTTTTAAGGTACTTTTAAAATGTCAGTATTGCTTTTTTAAGGTATTTTAGGTATTTTAAAGTACTTTTAAATGTAAGTATTCATTTTTTAAGGTATTTTACGTATTTTTAAGGTACTTTTAAACGTCAGTATTGCTTTTTACGGTATATTTAGGTATTTTTAAGGTACTTTTAAATGTCAGTATTGCTTTTTACAGTATATTTAGGTATTTTTAAGGTACTTTTAAATGTCAGTATTGCTTTTTTAAGGTATTTTAGGTATTTTAAAGTACTTTAAAAAATGTCAGCATTGCTTTTTACAGTATATTTAGGTATTTTTTTGGTAGTTTTAAGGTACTTTTTAATGTCAGTATTGCTTTTTTATGTATTTTAATTTACTTTTTAATGTCAGTATTGCTTTTTTATGTATTTTAATTTACTTTTTAATGTCAGTATTGCTTTTTTATGTATTTTAATTTACTTTTTAATGTCAGTATTGCTTTTTTATGTATTTTAATTTACTTTTTAATGTCAGTATTGCTTTTTTATGTATTTTAATTTACTTTTTAATGTCAGTATTGCTTTTTTATGTATTTTAATTTACTTTTTAATGTCAGTATTGCTTTTTTATGTATTTTAATTTACTTTTTAATGTCAGTATTGCTTTTTTAAGGTATTTTAGGTATTTTAAGATACTTTTAAAAATGTCAGCATTGCTTTTTACAGTATATTTAGGTATTTTTTTGGTAGTTTTAAGGTACTTTTTAATGTCAGTATTGCTTTTTTATGTATTTTAATTTACTTTTTAATGTCAGTATTGCTTTTTTATGTATTTTAATTTACTTTTTAATGTCAGTATTGCTTTTTTATGTATTTTAATTTACTTTTTAATGTCAGTATTGCTTTTTTAATGTATTTTTGGTGTTTTTAATTTACTTTTTAATGTCAGTATTGCTTTTTAAACGTATGTTTAGGTATTTTAAGGTACTTTTAAAAGTATTATTGATTTTTAAATGTATTTTAGGTATTTTTAAGGTACTTTTAAACGTCAGTATTGCTTTTTTTGGTATTTTTAAGGTACTTTTAAAATGTCAGTATTGCTTTTTTAAGGTATTTTAGGTATTTTAAAGTACTTTTAAATGTAAGCATTCCTTTTTTAAGGTATTTTACGTATTTTAAGGTACTTTTAAAAATGTCAGCATTGCTTTTTATATATTTATATATAAATATTTAGGTATTTTTAAGGTACTTTTAAACGTCAGTATTGCTTTTTTGGTGTTTTTAAGGTACTTTTAAAAGTATTATTGATTTTGAAATGTATTTTAGGTATTTTTAAGGTACTTTTAAATGTCAGTATTGCTTTTTTGGTATTTTTAAAGTACTTTTTAATGTCAGTACTGCTTTTTAGGTATTTTAAAGTACTTTTAAATGTCAGTATTGCTTTTTTGGTATTTTTAAAGTACTTTTAAATGTCAGTATTGCTTTTTTGGTATTTTTAAAGTACTTTTAAATGTCAGTATTGCTTTTTTGGTATTTTTAAAGTACTTTTAAATGTCAGTATTGCTTTTTTAAGGTATTTTAGGTATTTTAAGATACTTTTAAAAATGTCAGCATTGCTTTTTACAGTATATTTAAGTATTTTTTTGGTAGTTTTAAGGTACTTTTAAATGTCAGTATTGCTTTTTTATGTATTTTAATTTACTTTTTAATGTCAGTATTGCTTTTTTTTAATGTATTTTTGGTGTTTTTAATTTACTTTTTAATGTCAGTATTGCTTTTTTTTAATGTATTTTTGGTGTTTTTAATTTACTTTTTAATGTCAGTATTGCTTTTTAAACGTATGTTTAGGTATTTTAAGGTAATTTTTAATGTCAGTATTGCTTTTTAAACGTATGTTTAGGTATTTTAAGGTACTTTTAAATGTCAGCATTGCTTTTTAAAGGTATGATTAGGTACTTTTAAATATCAGTATTGTTTTTAAGGTATTTCTTTGTATTTTATTGTAATTTGATACATTTTATTCCTAAAGAAACTTTTAAAAATATTTTTAAAATGAAATAATGCATGATTGTTGGTGTTTGAATGAATCTTACATCCAGATTCTCGCCCTGTTCAGCGGGGTCGTCCTCCGCATCGCTGTTTTTAGGCAGGTACGTCATCTTTAGCCGCAGATGACCTTTCACCCTCGACTTGTGACTGTATCAAAACACATGAGAAGATACATCAACAAAACACCTACAGCAAACTACCAGAAAAACACACTGTTTTAAACATAAAACGCCACCGAAGTGTATCGACAGTGTTGACATGTACATGTTTCAAATGACAACATTACACAGAAAAAAATTGCAGGTCAAAAGGCTCATCACAAATGAAGTCAGTGAACGTTAAAATCCATCATGTTTGGGGAATGAAGCATGCAGGTAAGCAGCTGGTAAAAACTGCAGTGAAAGTTTCTGCTAACCTTCTCGGGTGCAATAAGAAGTCTTTGAAAGTGTACGGCCTTTCATTGTTTGGATGTTCTGTCTGTAGGTAAAAAAAGGAAAAGGAAATGTCAATATATTTGGCACAGAATAAAATTAAATAAAATATACATATAATTGCATTAAAAATATAAAATAAAAGACAGAAAATAAAATAATAATAAAATAAAATAAAAAAATTATTAAATAAAAATAAAAAACAAAAAAATAAAATAATAAAAATAAATAAATAATATAAAATAATAATAAAATAAAAGGAAACATTAAATAAAATATAAAATTGAATTAAATACAAAAATAAAATAAAGGACAAAAATAAATAAATAAATAAATAAATGGAATAAAATTCAAATTAAATTAAATTAATTAAATTAAATATAAAATGGAATTAAATACAAAAATAAAATAAAAGACAAAAAATAAAATTAAAATAAATAAATGAAATAAAATAATAATAAAATAAAACAAATTTAATTAAATATGAAATTTATTTAAATAACATTTTTCATTTAATTAGACAAAAAATAAATTCAATAAAAAAATTATATAAATAAAATAATAAATATAATTAAATAAAAGACAAAAAATAATAAATAAATAAATAAATAAAATAAACAATGTAATTAATTAAAAAATAAAATAAAGGACAAAAAATTAAATAAAGAATAAATTTAATTAAATAATAATAATAAAAGAAAATGTAATACAAAATTTTATTAAATATAAATTAAATTTAAAAGACAAAAAATTAAATAAATTCAATTAAAATAAATGAAACTAAATAATAATAAAATACAAAATTTAAATATTACAAAATTTAATTAAATAAAAAATAAAAGTAAAAAAATTTAATAAAATGGAATCAAATAAAATTAGTTATACATTTATCATTTTTGATTTCTTCAGCCTTAAAACTACAGAAGAGTTGTAATTGTTTGTGTATTTCAACTCTGCTTTCACATTAAACATGATTCATTACAGATAAGTAGTTCTGAAAATAGTCTACCGTGAAACCTGTCGTGCAGCTGATATTTTTATGTGTTAAAATTTAAGAGCATTCAGCCAAAACACACATGTAGTGACCTAATTTAAATATAGGTTAGAATGAAATGAAATAAAATAATATTTAATTTAAAATAAACTAAGTAAAATAAATTAATATATTTTTACTTAATATAAATAATACAAATAAAAGTAATGTAAATAAAGAAATCAATAAAAAATTAAATATAACAAAAAGTACAATACAATAAAATACAAATAAATAAAATAAAACAAAGTACATAAAAAAAATCCTAATGAATTAATAATGAAATAATAATATCGTTAATAAAAATTATATTTAGACAATCTTATGTTTCTTACACACATGTATATATAAAGACCATATACAAAGATCATCCATGAGAGCATCCATAAAGACTTATGAGCAACACCTTCTAAAAATACTCGCTAAATTTAACATTTAATGCTGAGATTCAAACACACACACTGAAAACACTCACAGGGATCTGGTGCAGAGGAACATCCACTTGTCCGAGGAAGTCATCCCTTGTCTGTGGAGAATACATTTTTTTATTTTTTAATAAAAAACAGAAAATAATTGGGCATAGTCATATTTGATTCAACAATAATTCAGCTGTGTGTTTATCTGATAATTACGTCACACCTTATAACGCTCACTAGCCAATCAGAGTCAAACATTCAACAGCCCTATAGTAGTATAGTAACCTGCTTACACTTTTTTATTATAATCACTTATTTGCAATTAAATCCTTATCTAAACATGACAAACTATATATCGTTAAAAATGTCTAAGACTTCTGAATACATATTATTCAGTGGTTAGCACTGTGGCCTCACAGCAAGAAAGTTGCTGGTTCGAGTCCCAGCTGGGTCAGTTGGCATTTCTATTCGGAGTTTGCATGTTCTCCCCGTGTGGGCGTGGGTTTCCTCCAGGTGCTCCGGTTTCCCCCACAGTCCAAACACATGCGCTATAGGGGAATTGGGTAAGCTAAATTGGCCGTAGTGTATGAGTTTGTGTGAGAATGTGAGGATATGAGTGTTTCCCAGATATAGGTTTCAGCTAGAAGGGCATCCGCTGCGTAAAACATTTGCTGGAATAGTTGGCGGTTCATTCCGCTGTGGTGACCCCTGATGAATAAAGGGACTAAGCTGAAAGAAAATGAATGAATGAACTCCAGAGCGAGTCGAGCTTGGCATTGATTCAGATTTAGGGGTGGCACGGTGGCTCAGTGGTTAGCACTGTCGCCTCACATCAAGAAGGTCACTGGTTCAAGTCCCAGCTGGGTCGGTTGTCATTTCTGTGTGGAGTTTGCATGTTCTGTGCTGGCGTGGGTTTCCTCCGGGTGCTCCAGTTTCCCCCACAGTCCAAATACACACGCTATAGGGAAATGATGAACTAAATTGTCCGTAGTGTATGAGTGTGAATGAGTGTGTACGGGTGTTTCCCAGTGCTGGGTTGCAGCTGGAAGGGCATCAGCTGTGTAAAACATATGCTGGATAAATTGGCGGTTCATTCCGCTGTGGCGACCCCTGATGAATAGGGGCTAAGCCGAAGAAAAATGAATGAACAGTGAACACAAATGGTGAATTATTGAAAGGAAATAATTATTCTTATTTAAATATAAATATTATAATATATAATAATTAAATTAAATTATTATATAATAATAATAATATAATTATAATTATATAATTAAATATTATTTCAGGTACATTAAAACAGAACCCACATCTACAGTATATTGAAGATGCCTGCAAAGAGTAGTCAGAATATGAAAAAAAAAATGTATTCACAGTGCTTGACAATCAATATTCACCCTGGAAACACCGTTGCACTACAAAAAACTAGTTATTTTTATGCCTCACAACTCTGAACATTCCCTCTATATTAAACCATTAAAGCAGAAGTCAGTGCGATCGTTTGTCAGCAATCCCAGAACCAACTCTTCTGTCTTTTTTTGCAGTTGAAGAGAGCAAACACAGAAAAATACAAAGTCAAAATACAAGATATCTTGGGAAGTTTTTACCATAAAAGTGCAAAAAACTCAATTCAATACTTGCAGCAAACCCACACACAGTCACATCTAGAGATGAACACTTCATATCAGAGCCGGCCCTTCCTATAAGCGAACTAAGCGGCTGCTTAGGGCCCCGCCGCCACTAGGGGGCCCCCACAACCCGGTAGTGGTGTGAGCCGTTTCCTTGCTGAAATCGTTTTTATGTGCATTTTACAAATGATCTTCATTGACAGTGCTTTAGTGCTTAAATATTTATAAATTTTCACTGAAAAGAAAAAAAATCACGATTTTATTAAAGTTGAAATTGTTTTCGTGTGAAGGTCATGTGATCAACAGGAAGCTCGCAGCATCTCATTTCTCATATGCGTTCTGTGTTCTCGCAGTTCGAGCAAGAGTATAGAATCACTATGAACCGACCGGTACCACAAGAACGCGAATCCGTGCGCAGAGACAGCCTTTGCTTCATTGTCGGCCTCATTATACTGTATATACCTGATTTATTTTGGATATTGCACCGTGAAAATGAAACCAAATCTAACGTTATTCTTCAGGCGTGGAATAACTGAGTGGAAAAATGACAACGAGAAGAGACAAGCACATTTTAGCATCGCTTTTAAGTGCCAATGATGATGTTAAAGACATAATCTAGTAGCACATTTATCGAAAATAGGCACTTACAGATTAATAAACGTCCTCTACTTATGATACATTTAATTTTTTCCTGGTTTTACAGACACGGTTTTTTTAAACAGTCTAAAACACATTTAACTGAAATGCAATACTGAAGTGTCTTACACTGACATATTTTGCACACTGGTAATATTTTTCCTGAGACATGTTTATAAAAGTTAATTAATCATTGTTTAATATAAGCTCAAATGTAGGAACAGGGAAGGAGACTGAAGGGAATAATACAGGGAGTGCAGAATTATTAGGCAAATGAGTATTTTGACCACATCATCCTCTTTATGCATGTTGTCTTACTCCAAGCTGTATAGGCTCGAAAGCCTACTACCAATTAAGCATATTAGGTGATGTGCATCTCTGTAATGAGAAGGGGTGTGGTCTAATGACATCAACACCCTATATCAGGTGTGCATAATTATTAGGCAACTTCCTTTCCTTTGGCAAAATGGGTCAAAAGAAGGACTTGACAGGCTCCGAAAAGTCAAAAATAGTGAGATATCTTGCAGAGGGATGCAGCACTCTTAAAATTGCCAAGCTTCTGAAGCGTGATCATCCAACAATCAAGCGTTTCATTCAAAATAGTCAACAGGGTCGCAAGAGGCGTGTGGAAAAACCAAGGCGCAAAATAACTGCCCATGAACTGAGAAAAGTCAAGCGTGCAGCTGCCAAGATGCCACTTGCCACCAGTTTTGCCATATTTCAGAGCTGCAACATCACTGGAGTGCCCAAAAGCACAAGGTGTGCAATACTCAGAGACATGGCCAAGGTAAGAAAGGCTGAAAAACCACCACCACTGAACAAGACACACAAGCTGAAACGTCAAGACTGGGCCAAGAAATATCTCAAGACTGATTTTTCTAAGGTTTTATGGACTGATGAAATGAGAATGAGTATTGACGCAGAGCGCGTTAGATGTAGGCATGGGACAATAACCGTTTCTGGGACAATAAGAATTTTCTGTAATACCGTTCCTAAGGTATGTGTAGGGCCAGACGGAATCTGCGGACGTTTTTTGCTATTTCTGCTAAGAATTTTGGTAAAAATCTGCAGATTTCTGTGGAATTATTTTGGGAGTATCATAACTAAAACCTTAATATGTGAAATAAAAAATAATATCTTTTATTTTATGTTTAAAATGCAAATCCAATTAGATTCACTTTATTTGGTAAACAAAGCAAGTCTCTCATACAGTATAATATCTCTACTAAAAGACAGAAAATATTACTTTACAAACTGCATTGTACATAAATCAGATGAATATTTTCATATTAGTTAATAATATTACTGTAATTAATTTAAAAACTGAATAAATTTAGATTTACACACATTTACTCAAGTAAATAAACAGAATTAATGATGGACTAAAAATCTGCGGAATTCTGCGCGCGCAGAATCCGTGTGGGCCTAGGTATGTGTAAGATTTTTTTATTTACGTTTTTTTTACGCAGAAAAGATATTCAAAAATACCGTTTCAAATTGTAAAGAAATGTGTTTTTGAAACTAATGAAGACAGCAGAAGTCAATTAATCTTTTGAATTATTCAGCCTGACATGTTTACTGTTAAAATATTTTAAATGGTTCTCAAAATAAAATGTATTGCGTTCAAAGGGGAAAAAAGTTTTTTTTTTTTTTAACCCAGACTTTAAAAAATAATATATTTTGCAGCAGTAATCACAATACCGTCAAACCGCGAAACCGTGATATTTTTATCCAAGGTTATCATACCGTCAGAATCTTATACCGGCCCATGCCTTGTTAGATGAGCGCCTCGCTTAAACATTGCTTAATACACACAGGATGTAGAGCAATACACAAATGAAAAATAATTAAAGGATTAAAATATTATTTCTATAAACTTTCTACATAAATATAAAAACCACTGCCTTCATGCCTTCTTCATCTCGGGGGGCTTTTTCAGTTTATTTATGACAATTTGCTTTTGTATAATGTTATTATTATCATTAGTATTATTTATTATAAGCAGATTTATATTTGTTTTATTAAAAACAAGCTTAGATTTGTCCACCTGGCAGGTTTTAGACCATATGGGGCATAGCATGTGTGTTTGGATATAACTCAGTTTTCTGACCACACTTCATTATTATTGTTCATTTATTCCTTTGCTGGAAATTAGAACTGAATTTAGAAATAGTTTTGACACAGATCTTTGTGCTTAACAAATGAAATTAATTATGTAGCCTAATGGATGTCTGTGCGTACAACACGCTTCCTTATCCACGAGAGTGAAAGTGAAAGTAAAGAATGAGGAGGCTCATCTCTCATTCTTACACAGATGCTCTTTTTAACTGTTTTCTTGCTAGTGAAGCGTTCAGTTTTTTCACTTACAAAGTCCGTCATATAAATGGCAAATGCGCTATGGCACGACACAACTGACTCTTAAAGGGAATGTGAGATGAGACTCTGATTGGTTTATTCTCAAAACACACCTATAACTCATTAAGAAAATAAGCTCAACCCTGTTAGACCATGTGCCGCGGCGCAAAGCGAAATTTCCCTTCCTTAAAATAGCAAAAGTGGATTCTGACACGCCCTTAATGCTTTTGTGCCCTGCACTTTGGACTATGCGCTTAGATCTAGGGGTGTCAAAATTAATCGTTTCTTCTGTGCACCGCGATGCAGACGCGGACAATTCGGTATCGGTTCAGTAATAATCATAAGCGGTTATTATATACTGACGTCATTTATCTCACATGCGCTATGTAGCCGTAGCTTACTATGGCGAGGGAGGCGAGCGGCGAGCGCGAGTACAACGCTCCAACTACGTAAAAACTCTAAACTGTGCACAATTTCACTGCGTGTGTGTTTGCTGAACACTGTTTCACTGACACTTACAGCAAAAGCCCCTATTTCACGGCGATTAAGAGAATGAAAGTAATCTCCATTTCTCTCTCACTGTGGCCCATGAGAGCAGCTGTGAAGAGCACCAGCGTGTAAGAGCCAATCACAGCCCTTTCTGTTGAGCGCCTGACCAATCAAAGGGGTGTAAGAAAGAACTTGGTAGTTGGTAGACAAGGCTCAGAAAGCGAGCGGGATATTTATATTTGTTTATTTGCTATAAATGCTCGTGTTGCTTAAAGGTACAGTTTATATATCTGAAGATAGAGGTAAAGTTGGTTTTATATTGGGATATTCAGACATTCTCCTTAATAATATAATTTCAGAAAAGTATTATTTGCAAATTCTAAATAGGGAAATCATATTAGCAGCCAATGACTATCAAAGTACAACATTGTTCACAGTCAATTAGATAGTGTTAATGTTGTTTGTTACTTGTATGCTAATTCCAATCGAATATTCAAAGTAACATGATAAACAATATAGAGACTTCTAAATGAACGAATGTGTGAATATAAAACCAACTTTACCTTTATTCTGACTGTTGGTATTAAAGGACAAAATTGTTTTATAAAAAGTAAATATATATATATATACATTTAATACAAGAATTGCTGTGCTGTGAAGAAAATACAAAACTGTGTATGGAAAGAATCGTCAATGCACCGTGATGCACCGAGATATCAAATTGAACCGAATCGATGGCATGATAATCGTAACCGAACCGAACCGTGAGACCAGTGTAGGTTCACACCTCTACTTAGATCGTTAAAATGGGGGCCTTAGGCTACATCTACACTAATCCAGATACATTGGAAAATGGCTTTTTGTCTAAAAACGATCCATGTCCACACTATCTTTCCCAAAAAGATGGTCAAACACACTAAAACAACAGAAAACGCTTTCATTCATGTACTGCACATATGCACAGACTTAACACACTTTTACCTGCATCATATCTGCTCTTTATTTACTTTCCATCTGTTTGAAATGTCACAGCAAAATGTCGAAGAGAGGTAATATGAAGCATGTACAAGCTGACATTAATCTTTAATAAAGCTGTCCAAATGGACAGCATCCAAAACGTCTGATTTGCAATGTCATCCACCATGTTAGCTGAATTGGTCACATGACAGCATCCCATGACTAAAATGCATCATTGTTTTCCAAAGCCTCCGTTTTCAGTCCACACTGCAATACTAAATCATCGTTTTCAAATGTATCCACTATGAACAGCGTTTACAAAAAGATACGTTTTCGTTTCCTAAAAACGTGTCTCAGTGTGGACGGACGGCTGAAACGAACAGAAAAATCAGCATTTTTAAACAACAAAAATATTAGTGTGGACATGGCCCAAACGCTTGCACCTGTTTTTAGTCTGAATTAGAATTAATTAGATTGAAAAATATCTTTTACCTATTTATTTTAATATCATTACACACACGCACGCACGCACGCACACACACACACACACACACACACACTTTATGAACCCCCCAGACCAAGAACAGCAGTACTGTGGTTTCATTTCTTCCCTTCTTCTCCATATTTTCACTTTACTACTTCTCCATATAAAGCCACCCAGCTCTGATTTAGTGTCATCATTGAAATGAATTGGACCACTGACCGTCTCTGAGATCTTACGGCACGTCTATTGTTTACAGAGATATAAATACATGTGTTTTATATATAAACAAGGCTTTATGAAGGAAGACTTCCCCACGGTCTGACCCTTAGACTGGGAGTGAGCTGCAGAAAATAGACTGAAGGTAAAAGTAGGCAGAGAGAGGGAGAAAACAAAGGCATGAGAAAAAAAAAGAGAGAGAGAGAGAGAGAGAGAGAGAGAGAGAGAGAGAGAGAGTTTGTTTTCGAAACAAAATCATTCCCATCCTCAAACCTTTTCCATCTGCTGCAATTCATTTCAATGTCTGGCTTTCATATTTAACTAACAACCATTTGAAATATATATTAAAACATGCTTTAAAAGACAATTATTTATTAAATTTATTATCATTTTAAATGTTAGGTTTTTTCCAACACATTTCTAATCATAATAGTTTTAATAACTCATTTCAAATAACTGATTTCTTTTGTCTTTGCCATGATGACAGTAAATAATATTTGAAACCCAGATTCAATCTGAAAACATACCTCTATATACATTTCTGGAGAGTGCCAAATACGTCCCAGGAAGTGTGCTTTTTTGCAGTTTTTGTTTTCGTGGCTGCTGTGTACGCTTTTTGAGATCTCAAAAGAAAAAAAGTGCCATTAGCACCTACTGCAGTTTGCCTATAGAGCAAACCGCTCTGTGGATGATGCAGTCAACATGGGACTGCATTATACCCTACAACATCTGGACAAACCAGGGAACTACGCAAGGATACTGTTTGTGGACTTCAGTTCTGCCTTTAACACCATCGTCCCATCACTGTTCGAGTACAAACTGACCCAGCTGTCTGTCCCTAGCTCTGTCTGTCAATGGATCACCAGCTTTCTGACAGATAGACAACAGCTAGTCAGAATGGGCAAAATCACATCTGACAGCCACACCATCAGAACTGGTGCACCCCAGGGATGTGTTCTCTCCCCACTGCACTTCTCCCTGTACACCAACGACTGCACCACAAAAGACCCCTCCATTAAGCTCTTGAAGTTTGCTGATGACACTACTGTTATCGGCCTCATCCGGAACGGTGACGAGTCTGCATACAGACAGGAGGTGGAGCGACTGGCTTTATGGTGCAGATGCAACAACCTGGAGCTGAACACGCTCAAAACAGTGGAGATGATATTGGACTTTAGGAGAAACCCCCCTGCACTCCCCCCACTGAGCATCATGAACAGCACTGTGGCTGCAGTAGAGTCATTCAGGTTCCTGGGCTCCACCATCTCTCAGGATCTGAAGTGGGACATTCACATAGACTCTATTGTGAAGAAAGCCCAGCAGAGACTGTACTTCCTTCGTCAGCTGAGAAAGTTCAACCTGCCACAGGAGCTGCTCGTACAGTTCTACTCAGCTGTCATCCAATCCATCCTCTGCACTTCAATCACCGTCTGGTTCAGCTCAGCTGCCAAAACTGACCTCCGTAGACTACAGCGAATAGTCCGGACTGCTGAACGGATCACTGGGACTACCCTTCCTACACTTTAAGAACTGTACTCTTCCAGAGTGAGTAAAAGGGCTCGCAAAATCACTCTGGACGCCTCGCACCCAGCACACTATCTGTTCGAACTGCTACCGTCTGGTCGGCGCTACAGAGCACCAAGCACAAAAACAGCCAGACACAGGAAAAGTATCTTTCCTCAGCCCATCTACCTCATGAACAGTTAAATATTCCCCTACTGTGCAATAAACGAGCAATACTTTCTCACACGCATTTGTACACAGCACCTTATAACCTGTATATTCATAACAAATCTACATACAACTCAACATTCAGATTCTTTGACTAACTGCATCTCTGTTTAATGTTTATCGTCTTTTCTCATATTCATTTTGTGTTGTCACTTTATGTACACTGGAAGCTTCTGTAGCCAAAACAAATTCCTTGTGTGTGTGAAGCACACTTGGCAATAAAACTGATTCTGATTCTGATTCACTGTTAACTGAGTTAACAAATATTTGTTGCACATTTAGGGGCAGATCACAAAGAGCACACCTTTCCGTTCTAAAAACGTGAGGCGCATCGCACTGCCTTTATGTAGACAAGAAAAAAAGAAGCGCGGTGCTCTTTTGTATGTCACTAGGAAACTAGTGAATCAGCTGAGTCGTAATGTGCGCGAGTCGTGTTGCTGTCGATGTTATAATTGTAATTTTTAATAATATTGTGAATTTCAAGATCTGGATAGGATAACTTGAAACATCGACCACAAGTCTCTCCTCCATTATTAAAAGTTCGCCGTAGTCGTCTTGACAAGACAACCCTTACTGTCACTTGCTTTCATTTGACTGAAGAATGAAAAAGACGCGACTGACGTAACACACTTTTTCCGCTCGAGCACACAGCGCGCAACGGCAAAACGTGAGACGCCCGGGGTGCATAAGCAGCGCGTAAAACACTTGCGGCCGTTAGTAAACCATTCAACAGATGTTCCTCTCAATGCAAAAAGCGCGTGCGCTGTGATCGGCCCCTTATGCAGCCAAACTTCAAAAATATATAAAATAATATATATATATATTTTTTTTAAAGATTTATTTTTGGCCTTTTGGCCTTTATTAGATAGGACAGTATGAAGACAGGAAGCGAACTTGGACAGAGAGAGGGGGGTAGGGTAGGGAAATGTCCTCGAGCCGGGATTTGAACTCGGGACGCCCTGACGTGCTACTGCACCATATGTCGACGCGCTAACCACTAGGCTATTGCGCCGACATAAAACAATATTTTTAATAATTTAACTGATACCATTAATCGGTTACAAACGCACCCTTTCGGTTAACGGTTAATCGATTATTTTGAGCATCCCTAATTAAGCCGAATGCGCAGGCTCTTAAATATTTTCACGCCAGACGTGACTTAATAAAGCGTGAAGTCATGTAGGATTTTACTTAATGCATTAATCTGAATGTAAATCCCCTCGTCAGGCAGCGCTGGAGTAGCGTGAGAGAGTGAACCAAAGCGCATCAAACGAAAGGTATTAGCAGTCCGTGTGTTCAGTCCGTTATCATGATTGAAACCCAGTCAGGGAGCGTAATACAGAGAGTGGACCAAAGCGCATTGGTGCAATTATAATGTATTAAATATTTTTTTGTAAAAATCGCGATACCTCGATTTAATAAAAAATTAAATCGTCTTAAAACTTAAATTTGAATTAATCGAAAAAAATCGAAAGAATCGCCCAGCCCTAAGTTAAATATAGATTTTTTTATTTATTTCAGCCAAACTAAAAGTAGTGAACTGAAGATTTTCTCCAAAATAAAAGTATAATGGGAACTACTGTGAAAATTTCTTTGGCCTGTTAAACAGCACTTAGTCTTTATTTGCACACACACACACACACACACACACACACACACACACACACACACACACACACACATTACACTAATGGAAACAATATGACAAGTTCAATACACGTCCCTTAAATGAGGTGTTCAAAATGCTGTCAGATGTTTCGTTCGTGGTAGTAAAACAATAACGTGTGACCTTACACTAAAACACGTCCATCAAAACACCGTACTAGACTTCCTCGCTATCAAAAAGAGCTTTAACACAGCCTATAAACCCATGACTATAACACACATATTCCCTTGTTCTTTAGTGCAGACTCACTTACTCTTGTTTGTTCTGTATTCGGGTCAAACCACAAAACGGTGCAGTCACAAACTCACTCTTTGTGCCTTCAAGTCAAAGAAAACAAACCTTTATTGTGAAAGCTCTGTTAAAGAGCAGGTCATATGGTGTTTAAAAAAGTCATAATATTGTGTTGGGTCATCTACAGCAGGTTTAAATGCATCTAAAATCAGAAAACATTGTCATTTGGTTAGAATATGGATTTAGTATGAGATCCATTTTGCAATACGATTCATTAGAATCACTTTAGAGCTTAAGGGGTGTAAGCCCCTCCCCCTTTCATAGGCAAACTCTGCTCTGATTGGTCAGTTTTGGCCAAAGTCTGATTTGATTGATCTATATTCTATGTCAGAGTGTTTCTATGTTGCAAGAAAGCGGGGATTATGCAAATTAGTTACTTTGATCGTGTTGATGTAGATCGATAGCGTGGAAAATATTCGGAAATATAATTATTCGTTAAAGAGATTCAGAGTCGAATCTTTCTTTTGAGAGACAATATCTTTATTTATCATGGACTTTTTTGATAAACAACTTTGCAGACTGTTTTTTTTTAATTAATTAATTACAATTTATTAATATTTGTTTAGTATTAGTTTAATTAATATTAGATATTTTTTTAGAAACCCACCTGCTTTTTAATTTCAGTTATTTTACTTAATAGCCAATGTACTGCACAATTACAATATCTCATTAAGAAGACATGTTACTTGATTGAATATTAAATATTATTTATAGCCTATGAAAGTATGCTTTACATTATTAATTTTTAAATTATACAAAAATAAATTTTTATAATTAAAGGTGCCATAGGTGATCTACCAAAATGCTAACCGTTAGCATAATATCTTTGAAAACACAGTCCCTCCCCTGCCGTCCAAAGCCACGCCTCCTGAAATCACAAATGTGCACATTAAAGATAACAGTAGACAACCCACTAGATCGTGTCATTCGCCAGTTAGAAAACTTTACAGTACTTTATAATACTACAATTCCTAATGAAAAACTCCCAGCTAGCAAAATTCATGTGACTCAAATCCGGCCCACACCAGACACTTACATCTAGACCACATACTGAATGGAATGATGGCTCTAGGGCGGTCCGGCTCCTGTTTGTCAGATCTGGGCCACAATTAAGCCATAGCAATATCACATATCAGCCAGAATTCAACCAAATTAACCAGAACTGACCCTATTCTGGGCCACAGTTTGCTTTTATTCTGGCCCAGATCCGGCCCACACCAGATACTTTCATCCGGCCCACATACCGCATGGAATGATGGTACTTGGGCAGTCCGCTCCTGATTGCCAGATCTGGGCCACAATTAAGCCATAGCAATATCATATATCAGCCAGAATTCAACCAAATAAACCAGAACTGACCCTATTCTGGGCCACAGTTTGCTTTTATTCTGGCCCAGATCTGGCCCACACCAGACACTTACATCTGGACCACATACTGAATGGAATGATGGCTCTAGGGCGGTCCGCTCCTGTTTGTCAGATCTGGGCCACAAATGAGCCAAAGCAATACCACATATCAGCCAGAATTCAACTAAATGAACCAGAACTGACCCTATTCTGGGCCACAGTTTGCTTTTATTCTGGCCCAGATCCGGCCCACACCAGATACTTTCATCCGGCCCACATACCGCAGGGAATGATGGTTCTTGGGCAGTCCGCTCCTAATTGCCAGATCTGGGCCACAATTAAGCCATAGCAATATCACATATCAGCCAGAATTCAACCAAATAAACCAGAACTGACCCTCTTCTGGGCCACAGTTTGCTTTTATTCTGGCCCAGATCCGGCTCACACCAGACACTTACATCTGGACCACATACTGAATGGAATGATGGCTCTAGGGCGGTCCGCTCCTGTTTGTCAGATCTGGGCCACAAATAAGCCAAAGCAATACCACATATCAGCCAGAATTCAACTAAATGAACCAGAACTGACCCTATTCTGGGCCACAGTTTGCTTTTATTCTGGCCCAGATCCGGCCCACACCAGACACTTACATCTGGACCACATACTGAATGGAATGATGGCTCTAGGGCGGTCGCTCCTGTTTGTCAGATCTGGGCCACAAATAAGCCAAAGCAATACCACACATCAGCCAGAATTCAACTAAATGAACCAGAACTGACCCTATTCTGAGCCACAGTTTGCTTTTATTCTGGCCCAGATCCGACCCACACCAGACACTTACATCTGGACCACATACTGAATGGAATAATGGCTCTAGGGCGGTCCGCTCCTGTTTGTCAGATCTGGGCCACAAATAAGCCAAAGCAATACCACATATCAGCCAGAATTCAACTAAATGAACCAGAACTGACCCTATTCTGGGCCACAGTTTGCTTTTATTCTGGCCCAGATCCGGCCCACACCAGACACTTACATCTGGACCACATACCGAATGGAATGATGGCTCTAGGGCGGTCCGCTCCTGTTTGTCAGATCTGGGCCACAAATAAGCCAAAGCAATACCACATATCAGCCAGAATTCAACTAAATGAACCAGAACTGACCCTATTCTGGGCCACAGTTTGCTTTTATTCTGGCCCAGATCCGGCCCACACCAGACACTTATATCTGGACCACATACCGAATAGAATGATGGCTCTAGGGCGGTCCGCTCCTGTTTGTCAGATCTGGGCCACAAATAAGGCAAAGCAATACCACATATCAGCCAGAATTCAATCAAATAAACCAGAACTGACCCTATTCTGGGCCACAATTTGCTTTTATTCTGGCCCAGATCCAGCCCACACCAGACACTTACATCTGGACCACATACTGAATGGAACGATGGCTCTAGGGCGGTCCGCTCCTGTTTGTCAGATCTGGGCCACAAATAAGCCAAAGCAATACCACATATCAGCCAGAATTCAATCAAATAAACCAGAACTGATCCTATTCTGGGCCACAATTTGCTTTTATTCTGGCCCAGATCTGGCCTACACCTTACACTTTGTGGCAAAGTACAAAAATCCCAGCATGCATTGCAGTATGACATTATATAGCTTATTGATGCTACAGTTTTCAATTTTTTTTTTTGATTCTGCTGTTTGTGTTGACGTAGTTGATTTTGTCACTTTTAGTCTCCTGTTTGTGATGTTTGTGAGTTTTGTTCATTTTGTTAATTGTCACCATTGTTGAGGTTCATACGCTGATTATTGATGTCTCTGTGAGCAGAAGTTGAAGCATATAATTTTTTTATAATTCTGTGGCATGTGCAAGCATGTTATTACATTACTTCTAATAATGGATTAAACATTGGTTAACATCAGTGAATTATATTATTTCAGGTTGTGCCTCACTTAATTTTATTGTTCTTCTCTGGGCCGCTTTAGGCTCACAGCCACATTAACCAGAGCTGACTGTGCCAAATATTTGCTAAAAGTGGCCCACATCTGTTTTAGGATAACTGGGCCACATTTGCCATATCTTCTCTGCGCCACTATAGGCTCAAATCCACATTAGCCAAAGCTTACTTTGCCGAATATTCGCCAAAAGTGGCCCACATATGTTTTAAGATAACTGGGCCACATTTTCCATATCTTCTCTGGGCCACTATAGGTTAACTGCTGCATTAGCCAGAGTTTACTGTGCCGAATATTTGCCAAACGTGGTCTACATATGTTTTAAAATAACTGGGCCACATTTGCCATATTTTCTCTGGGCCACATTAGGCTCACAGCCGCATTAGCCAGAGCTTACTGTGCCAAATATTTGCCAAAAGTGGCCCACATATGTCTTAAGATAACTGGGCCACATTTGCAGTTACACGTGTGAGCCACTTTAGGTTTACCCTTAAATGACTATGCCACATTTTGCCAACTGTGACCCACATTTGTCCTCCATCATTTGGGCCAAATTGATCATTTTCCACATGGGCCACATTAGGCTCACATTCAGATTACATTTTGCCATAAGTGCCAAATCTTTGCCTTAAATGGTCCATATATGAATTTGAATCTTTTAAACTAAAAACATGATGCTTGCTGTAAATTAGGCTACATTATTTGAGAATTCGTTATGACATTGATCGGTTGTGGTCCGGTTTATGTTTCCTTTTTTTAATATTAAGATTTTTCTTTGAAATCTGTACAGGCTACCACTATTGACCCTAATCAAAACACAAACTGGTCTGTTAAAAAAATATTAATATAAATTAAGTTTCAGAGTAGCCTATATTCGGCTAAATCATTTTCTGTTAATGCCAATCCGTATTGCGCCGTATCCATATTAATTTAATCAACTACTTTGACCACAATGAGCCAGGCTTTATATAATTTGCCGCACTGAAAGTATTCCCCTCGGAATAATAAACTCAGTCGAAAGGATGAGAGAACAGAAAGTTTAAATATTACAGAATAATTTTGCGGTGCGTGAATGAAGCGCTTGATGCATCACTGAGACACAGCGCGCAGCCCTCCTGTATATGCGGACACTTTTAAAACTGAGCAGCACAAAGGGAAGAAATCAGTGCGTTGAGGATCTGTCCAATGTATTATTGAGCCTTTTCTCATTTAAAATTTCAGGTAGGTCTACTTTGTGTGTGAAGAGCAGCTAATAATCCTCTCTACCCCAGTGTTGTGAATGCAATCTGCTGATCTGACAGACAGCACAACATGATTTAGAAACAGCAATAAACTCCTCGTTGCAGGTTAAAGGAACCCATTTAATACAAAACTAAATGCATTTCTCCACTGATTACCTATATTAACAGGAACAAATAGTCTTGGACAATTTTTTGAGAACGTGACACGCAGTTTGAACAAGCGGCAACCTCCCGCTCTCCCTCGGGAAGCCAATACGGAAGTAACTAAAACTGCAATTCATCGACTCGCCTGGGGGGCTGGCTCCAGGAAGTCCAAGGGCTTTCTTTCTGCATTGGTAAATTGGCCATTTTTACAGCTGATAAAAACATGTTTACAGCCTGGTACAAACGAAGGCTTTGGTGCATATAGCTATGATTACCCTTCATGACAACTCTGAGGGGGTGAATTTTTTTATAACTCATCCGTTTCGTTTTTATTAGGTTATATTAAGTTTGCACAATTAAGGGCGTGGCCACTTGAGTGACAGCTAGCCCTCGCTTGTCGCTGTCTCGTCACCTCAGCTGATTCTGGCTAATTAGCCGCTGATCTCGGCATATTCATCGTGTTTTTGTTTTGGTTAATGTTTCTTTACACCGTCATTTGCCTTTTGGAATTATTTCCTGCAATTATCAGATGATATGGCATGCTGTGTGGATTTAATTGTGCTCACAAACCGTTCAAGTTGCCTCCATTTCACAGGTGAGAGAAATTATATACTTCTATACCATCTCTATAAATGTATTTGTTTTATTTAAGATCATTTATCATTTAAATGTTCTTTAGAGCTGTAATGCACTCCAGAATCTGACAGATTGATTAGCTGTAGGCTATAAAACAGTCATCTGAAGCGTTGTCATACAGTGTTAGTGCTGGATTTTTATAAATAGCCTTGCATACTAACACAGACTATATCTGAAGTGTTTGGAAGTAATTCGCGTTTTCCTCCTGTCGAAAAATGTCATAAGAACAATGTTTAGTGGCTCAATGTGTTACAACAGTGTTTTTAAAAGACTGAACACTTTATTGATATAGTGTACAACCAAGCACATGTGGTCAGAACACAAACGAGTCACAGGCAATGAAGTATTAAGCGTTCTCCCAAAGTAATAAGTCTGTTTTAATCCAGGTCTAAGCAAAAGGCTGAGAATCCAGCATGGTCTGTAGCTCCGCTCACTCTCCGCCTCTTTGCCCTTATTTGGTATGCCGCGTTTGGCGCGATGACGCGCTAACAAAATGGCGACGGTTGGCCGCGCCTACTTGTGGCTTCTTTTGCAGTGTTCAGAAACCTATGGGTGACATCACGGACACTACGTCCATATCTTTTACAGTCTATGAGTTTGAATTGTAAATGAATGGAGAATGATTGACAGGCGCAGCGGTAAGAAGCGCTGAACTGAACATGAATTTAACGACGTGAATATTCATCTGAACTTCACATTAAACTATAGAATGGCTTCAGAACATTTGGGATATAGTAGGCCTACATGACAACTTTCTAGTGCCTTATAACAGGCTACCTTTATGGCTTTTGTTGGCTTAAAAAATTACACAAAATATAGCACATGCACAAGATCGGATTTGGATCAATACCAGCTGGCCGAAACCCTATCCAGCAAAAATACGCGGTATCGAACCGATATCTGACTCAAGTATCAGAATCGGTGCATCACTACAATATAGGGAGCATGTCACAGGTTGTTATTGTTCACAAATGAACCAATGTGAATATAAAACCAACTTCACCTCAGTAAAGCAGGCTAGATGTACAAATCTACGTTTATTGACAGACAGTTTGGGCTCCTTATCAGAATTATGGGAATTATCAGCCTAACAATATTTAATTGGATGAACATTTTTTTTGTCTTATGCCTTACCCAGAATATAAAATACATATAAATACATTTAGATCATTTACTTTAATCATTACAATAGGAATGTGAAGAGACTTTCAACCAGCACAACGACAGCTATTTCTGAAGACAATCACCTACTGCACGTTTAAGCTGATGTATACACACACATTCCTCTATACATACAGTAAAATAATATATAGTTATTTGCTAATTTGCTAGTACATTTGCTAAGTATTAAATAACTTGTTGAGCAATTGAGTTACTTTTTAGATAAAGTCACTAGAAAAGTAATTTAAATTCAACTGTAATGACGTATTAGTATAATGTTTTATTAATTTACACAACATATGTCATCAAAAGAAAATGTTTTTACTATATAAACTAATGTTTCACTGAATGACATTTTAAAAGAGGTATTTTAATCAGTAAGTTATGGTAAAAAAAAAAAAATCATGTACTTTTTTAATGAACGCACAGCTTTTTCCATTGTGAAACAAGTCAACATGTTGATGAGGCAAAAAGTGGAAAACTATCTGTATACAATCAACCCCGTCTGCCCCGGTAATGAAAGGAAAACAGTAAACGATGCCAAATGTTTGAAGAAACTTAATGGAGGAGCCTCAAAGCGAACCATTTTCTGCTGCAAGAGGAGCGTGGCTGCTGGTTTACTACTGCAAACACCTGACAAACATTTCCTCAGGATCACACACAGCTTCAATCACTCTCTGAAATGCTTCTCAACAACGTTTGTGCACATTTCTGATCTTTCCCGAGATTATTTATGGAGACATAATGATGTTTCTCACAGGATCTGCATGTTTACATTTTTAAAATACTTCATTCTGTGTGATTTATAATCATGTTTTGGTCCCCATGAGTCTGTATGCATACAGGTTTAAGTCCCCACTGGGATATAAAAACAAGTAAACACATAAATACACACACACACACACACACACATATCTGACAACTCTTTAGAAGTGCAGCTGATTGCTTTGACCTTTGCCAGAGGTCATGCAGTCATGTGTTCTCCATTCCCTCGCCCTGATCAAGGTGTGTCTCTGGCCAACAAACTGGAGGAATCCTGACCTGCAGTTGGACTTTTACCAGACACAGCTTACAATCCTCTATGCACAGTTCTCTAGTACAGTTACAGTTCCCAGAACACCAGCACACATCGAGTCTACATAGCGGAAAATAACAATTTCCACATAATGAATCGCACATTATTCTCCACGTCTGTCTAAACCAGAGATTCTCAACATCAAGATGACTCAAATATGTCAAACAAGACAAAAATGTTTAGAAATAAGCTGAGACCACTACAAAATAAAAGTAAGAATGTATAAATTATTAGTATGGTCACCTGACATCATATTTGGTCACTTGTTTCTATATCAGCAATTGTTTTTCTATGAGTCAAGAGTTTAACTTTCCAAATAATTAGAAATAATCTAGAAAATAAATAATACTGAAATATTTTATCGGGTAAAAATTGAAAATAAATTGCAATGGGAACAAATAAATGAATAAAATGTAGTTATTATTATTATTATTAGTAGTAGTAGTAATAATAATAATAATAAATAAATAATTATTATTTACATTTTTAAATATATTGTCAATATTAAACAACAAAATATTAACTCCCCTGCTAATTAAAAATATTTTTAACATAATAATAGTAATATGATTTTAATATAATATATAAAAATGTGGTAATACAAACGTAATTTAAAAATAAAAAACTTAAATATATATTTTCAAAACTTAAACAAGCTACTTACCTCCATTTAAAAAAAAAAATGTTATAATAGTTTTATTTTATATACTACAATTTTTACTAGCTTTCAAGACCTGGTAAAGTCAATGAAATTACACTAAATAAGAGTGTATTGTAAATCAAATTAAAAAATGTTTTATCATGTTATGTACAGTTGAAGTCAGATTTATTAGCCCCCCTGTTTATTTTTTTCCCCAATTTCTGTTTAACAGAGAGAAGATTTTCTCAACACATTTCTATTCATAATAGTTTTAATAACTCATCTCTAATAACTGATTTATTTTATCTTTGTCATGATGACAGTAAATAATATTAGACTAGATATTTTTCAAGACACTTCTATACAGCTTTAAGTGACATTTAAAGGCTTAACTAGGTTAATTAGGTTAACTAGGCAGGTTAGGGTAATTAGGCAAGTTATTGTATAACGATGGTTTGTTCTGTAGACTATTGAAAAAATATATAGCTTGAAGGGGCTAATAATATTGACCTTAAAATGGTGTTTAAAAAATTAAAAACAGCTTCTATTCTAAATGAAACAAAACAAATCAGACTTTCTCCAGAAGAAAAAATATTATCAGACATACTGTGAAAATTTCCTTGCTCTGGTAAACATCATTTTGGAAATATTTAAAAAAGAAAAAAAAATCAAAAGGGAGGCTAATAATTCTGACTTCAACTGTATATTATTATTTTTTATTATTTGTAGTAGTGGTGGTAGTAGTAATAATAATAGTAATAAAAAAAATAATAATAATAATAATAATAATAATAATAATAATAATAATAATAATAATAATAATAATAAATAAATATTATTTACATTATTTTATATATTGCCAATATTAAACAACAAAATATAAACTTTCATGCTAATTAAAAAAATAATAATTATATATATATATATATATATATACATATATGGATAGATAGATAGATAGATAGATAGATAGATAGATAGATAGATAGATAGATAGATAGATAGATAGATAGATAGATAGATAGATAGATAGATAGATAGATAGATAGATAGATAGATAGATAGATAGATAGATAGATAGATAGATAGATAGATAGATAGTCCCTTTGTTAATTTGGGGTCGCCACAGCGGAATGAACTGCCAACTTATCCAGCACATGTTTTACGCAGCGGATGCCCTTCCAGCTGCAACCCATTCACATACACTATGGACAATTTAGCTTACCCAATTCACCATTTTTTTAGATAATAATATAATTTTAATATAATATATAAAAATGTGTTAATACAAACTTAATTTAATAATAAAAAATATAAATATATGTTTTTTCAAGACCTCCATTTTCTTTAAATAATGTTATGTTATAATAGTTTTATTATAACATAACATGATTATGTTATATAGGTTGGTCTGGTTTGTCCATACAGCGACGCAGTGGTGCAGTAGGTAGTGCTGTTGTCTCACAGCAAGAAGGTCGCTGGTTCGAGCCTCGGCTGAGTCAGTTGGCGTTTCTGTGTGGAGTTTGCATGTTCTCCCTGCGTTTGCGTGGGTTTCCTCCGGGTGCTCCGGTTTCCCCCACAGTCCAAAGACATGCAGTACAGGTGAATTGGGTAAGCTAAATTGTCCGTAGTGTATGAGTGTGAATGAGTGTGTATGGATGTTTTCCAGAGAAGGGTTGCGGCTGGAAGGGCAAAACATGTGCTGGATAAGTTGGCGGTTCATTCCACTGTGGCGACCCCGGATTAATAAAGGGACTAAGCCGAAAAGAAAATGAATGACTAATAATAATAATAATAATAATAATAATAATAATAATAATAATAATAATAGTTTTATTTATGGACAACAATTTGTACTAGCTTTCAAGACCTAGTAAAGTCAATGAAATTACACCAACTAGGAGTGTTTTGTAAGTCAAATTATAATTTTTTTGATCATGTTATAAATCACTGCTGTTATTATTAGTGTGATTGTTATTAGTCTTTAAGAATTAAACACACAAAGTTAATTCAAAATAAAGCAGCTTTGTTTAAAGAAAGTAAACAGCATTATTTTTGGGTCCTCTAAATGAAAATGCTGATTGCTGTGCATTTGTTATGTGTAAATGCCTTCTGACTGCTGGATCAAAAGCAGCTTTTATTGACATAAACACAGAGAATCAAATTACGAAGAGATTTCCAGACCGCCTGGCCGAACACCAGCTCCATTTCAGTAGAAAGGTGATATCAAGTATAATCCCGGAGCCCAATTTGGCAACGCAAGCTCCACAATAACTTATATTAGTGGCACATTTTGCATTCGGCCTCTAGTTGTTGGTGTCATTTACCCGATGTGCTTACAAAACCATCTGAACAAGCTAAGAGAAGATCAATATGTCCAAATGTTTAAACAGCTCCACATGAGATGCACAAACAACACGCATGCTGAAATCAGAGCCTTGAATTTAGATTAGATTGCATAAGCTTGCCACGGCAGTAAAGGTAACAGCGCTGTTAATTGCTTGTGTGACCCATTTCTAACACGCTGTAAAATCTGAGACAAATTAAACAGTTTGAAAACCATAAGATTTGTTCATGTTTTAAGTAGACAATTCTGCTCACCAAGCATGCATTGATTTGATCAAAAACATCCTGAATCTGCCTATATGTGAAATATTATTGCAATTTTAAAATAACTGTTTCTAATATGCTGTTGTAATGTGAAGTGGACGCTGACAACGAATCCAAACGCAGGTTTAGTAAACAGAATCGTCAGGTAAGCAGTAGTCAACACAGGGGCATATACCAACGAGGGGCGTTTGAGAAGAATACAGGTAAGCCCAGGGTTATAGTGGTGTCCTCTCCAAGCCGGGTCTTGCTGTCTATTGCCCCCTCCAAATACATCTAGGGGTCTCCTCCTCCTTGACACCAACGGTAAACGCAGAGCCAGATAATTTTAATGCCAAGTCTATATAGTGCTCTAATGTTCAGTGGGGTTTGTGTAATGGCATTGTGGAGTAGACAGGCTCAGATCACGTCACTCATAGTGGTTAAATGGGCTACCTGAACAAAGTCCTTCACATACTCCTCGATAGACTGGGCTTCCTGACGGAGACACACAATCTTTACACAAGCTGGATCCATGTTAGGTCTTGTTGTGAACATTACGACGCGTTTCCTTTGCCTTGTTTTACCGTGTTTGACCCTCGCTTTGTTTATTGTTTATTCCTGTCTGCTGCCTGCCTTTGACCACCCGCCTGTTTATTGACCACGACTCTGGATTTGCCTGTTTACATCTGTTTTGTGTTGACCGTTGCTTGCCTGACCATTCTTAATAAACCTGCATTTGGATCCACACCTCCCTTGTCAGCGTCCGCTTCACATTACAGCTGTAAAGTCAGAGACAAAGAGCACAAATTAAATACATTACCAGTTTAGAAACAGTAAGATTTGGTGATATTTAACAAGTAGCCAATTCTGCTCACCAAGCATGCATTTATTTGATAAAAAAAACTTTAAAACTGTCTTAATGTGTGCTATTATTGCAATTTTAAAATAACAGTTTCTAACACGGTGTAAAATCAGAGACAAAGAGCGCAAATTAAATGCATTACAAGTTTAGAAACAGTAAGATTTGTTAATGTTAGGCAATTCTGCTTCAAAGAATGCATTTTTTAAAATCGAAAATACAGTAAAAACTGTTAAAATGTGTAATATTATTGCATTTTTAAAATAACAGTTTCTAACATGGTGTAAAATTAGAGACAAATCGCGCAAATTAAATACATTACCAGTTTGGAAACCGAAAGATTTGTTAATGTTAGGCAATTCTGCTCACCAAGCATGCATTTATTTGATTAAAAACACATTAAAACTGTCTTAATGTGTGCTATTATTGCAATTTTAAAATAACAGTTTCTAACACGGTGTAAAATCAGAGACAAAGAGCTCAAATTAAATGCATTACCAGTTTGGAAACCGAAAGATTTGTTAATGTTAGGCAATTCTGCTCACCAAGCATGCATTTATTTGATTAAAAACACATTAAAACTGTCTTAATGTGTGCTATTATTGCAATTCTAAAATAACAGTTTCTAACACGGTGTAAAATCAGAGACAAAGAGCTCAAATTAAATGCATTACCAGTTTGGAAACCATACGATTTGTTAATGTTAGGCCATTCTGCTCACCAAGCATGCATTTATTTGATTAAAAACACATTAAAACTGTTAAAATGTGAAATATTATTGCATTTTTAAAATAACTGTTTCTAACACGATGTAAAGTCAGAGACAAATCGCGCAAATTAAATGCATTACCAGTTTGGAAAGCGTAAGATTTGTTAATGTTTTACAAGTAGCCAATTCTGCTCACCAAGCATGCATTTATTTGATTAAAAACACATTAAAACTGTTAAAACGTGTGATATTATTGCAATTCTAAAATAACAGTTTCTAACATGATGTAAAATCAGAGACAACAGACACAAATTAAATACATTACCAGTTTGGAAACCGAAAGATTTGTTAATGTTAGGCAATTCTGCTCACCAAGCATGCATTTATTTGATTAAAAACACATTAAAACTGTCTTAATGTGTGCTATTATTGCAATTCTAAAATAACAGTTTCTAACACGGTGTAAAATCAGAGACAAAGAGCTCAAATTAAATGCATTACCAGTTTGGAAACCATAAGATTTGTTAATGTTAGGCCATTCTGCTCACCAAGCATGCATTTATTTGATTAAAAACATATTAAAACTGTTAAAATGTGAAATATTATTGCATTTTTAAAATAACTGTTCCTAACATAATGTAAAGTCAGAGACAAAGAGCGCAAATTAAATACATTACCAGTTTGGAAACCATACGATTTGGTGATGTTTTAAACGGCAATTCTGCTTGCCAAGAATGCATTTATTTGATTAAAAATACAGTAAAAACTGTTCAAATGTGAAATAATATTACAATTCTAAAATATTGACTTTAGATTCACATGTAATTTATTCCTGTGATTCAAAGCCGAATATAAAATCATCATTACATACAGTCTTCAGTGTTCATGATCCTTCAGAAATCATTATAATATGATGATTTGCTGTTCTATTATGATCAGTTATTGGTACAAAAAAAAACACTAATAATGAATCTTACAATTTTTTTTATTGCTTCATATCGTGGAAACTGTGATACATTTTACTTTTAGGATTCATTGATTAAAAAAAGGACTTCATTTGAATTTATTTAAGGGGTTTATTCAAAATAATAGGTTTCAATCCATTAATTCATTTTCCTTCGGCTTAGTCCCTAATTTATCAGGGGTCGCCAAAGCGGAATGAACCGCCAACTATTCCAGCATATGCTTTACACAGCTGATGCCCTTCCAGCTGCAACCCAGTACTGGGAAACACCCATGCACTCTCGCATTCACACACTCATACACTACGGCCAATTTAGTTCATCCAATTCATCTATAGCGCATGTGTTTGGACTGTGAAGGAAACCGGAGCACCCTCGAACCAGCGACCTTCTTGCTGTGAGGCCAGTGCTAATTATTGCAATAACATTTCACAATTTCAGTTTTTCTGTTTACTGCAGCCTTTGTGAGCAGAATAAGCTTATTATAATACATTAAAAAATTATACTGGTTCTAGACGTTTTGACTGGTAGTTTAAGTGCAGTAAGTGAGACACTTGATGCTTTGAAAACATACCACAGCTAAGCGGACACCCGCTGGGCAACAAACATGCGATCCTGAAAGGCAGAGGAGTCTCATGGCCTGGCCCTGGGCTCCCTCAAACCTGATTTATACTTTAACCTGGATCCAAAGCACGATCCTCCGCTGAATGTGCACGCACAGCCGTGAGTTGTGAGGCTTTCACATTTGACATGCTCGTAGTTGTACTATTATTTTGTTATTAACAACAGGGGACGATTTGGAGTAACAATCATCACAAATTAGTGGTGAAAATATCAGTTGCTAAATTAATTAATTTAACTATATATAAAATGAATAGCTTGTGCATAATATTGGAGGACACCCATGAAAATGTAGGATTTTTTATTGCAATTGTGTAAATTAGTAATTTCATTCATTCATTCATTTTCTTGTCGGCTTTGTCCCTTGCGGGGTCGCCACAGCGGAATGAACCGCCAACTTATCCAGCACGATTTTACGCAGCGGATGCCCTTCCAGCCGCAACCCATCTCTGGGAACTTCCACACACACATTCACACTCATACACTATGGACAATTTAGCCTACCCAATTCACCTGTACTGCATGTCTTTGGACTGTGGGGGAAACCGGAGCACCCGGAGGAAACCCACGCGAACCCAGGGAGAACATGCAAACTCCACACAGAAACGCCAACTGACCCAGCCCAGCCGAGGTTCGAACCTGCGACCCAGCGACGTTCTTGCTGTGAGGCAACAGCACTACCTACTGCGCCACTGGGTTGCTAAATTAGTAATTTAAGCTATATATATACACACGCTAACTGCATTCCTAATGCAAAACCTTAGATACAATAACGATAAATAATTTAATTAAAAAGTCTGTATATAAAATATGTGCATTGTTTTTCCTCAAAGCTTCAAAACAAAGACTTCGCATCAGTTGTTTTGAATTTCTAAAGATACTTGCCACAAAACATAAAAATTAGATACAAAACATTGTTCTGAGCTGTAATAGTTTATTAGTTCTTTAATTAAACACAAAGCTGACGGAAACTAAAACAGCTGATGGAGTATACACTAACCTGCATTATTCAGACACTAGATGGCGCCAAACGGTCAAAAACACAAAGCTGACGGAAACTAAAACAGCTGATGGAGTATACACTAACCTGCATTATTCAGACACAAGGTGACGCCAAACTGTCAAAAACACAAAGCTGACATAAACTAAAGCAGCTGATGGAGTATACACTAACCTGCGCATTATTCAGACACTAGATGGCGCCGAACTGTCAAAAACACAAAGCTGACGGAAACTAAAACAGCTGATGGAGTATACACTAACCTGCGCATTATTCAGACACAAGATGGCGCCAAACTGTCAAAAACACAAAGCTGACGGAAACTAAAACAGCTGATGGAGTATACACTAACCTGCGCATTATTCAAACACAAGGTGACGCCAAACTGTCAAAAACACAAAGCTGACAGAAACTAAAACAGCTGATGGAGTATACACTAACCTGCGCATTATTCAGACACTAGATGGCGCCAAACTGTCAAAAACACAAAGCTGACATAAACTAAAACAGCTGATGGAGTATACACTAACCTGCGCATTATTCAGACACAAGATGGCGCCAAACGGTCAAAAACACAAAGCTGACAGAGACTAAAACAGCTGATGGAGTATACACTAACCTGCATTATTCAAACACAAGATGGCGCCAAACAGTCAAAAAAACGCAAAGCAATAGAAACGAATCTGGCTGAATGGAGCATACACTAACCTACATATTATTTATAAACAAGACTGCACCAAACACTCCAAAACAGAAAAATTCAAAAAAACGTGGTGTGACAGGCAAGCAGATATATAGGAGTATGGATGTAAGTATACAGATTTATTTGTTTTTTCCAGGCTCTTTCTGAAATTGTACCGCTATATACATTTCTGGAGAGCGCCAAATATGTCGCAACGGTTTTTTTTGCAGTTTTTGTTTTCGTAAATCCACCAGGGGCCGCTGTGTACGCTTTTTCAGATCTCAAATTTCTCTTGCGAGTGCCATTTGCGCCTGCTGTTCTCAAGTAAATCCACCAGAGGTCACTGTTGACTGACTGACCGACTGACCCACTCTCCTCCTTCGCTAAACCCAACCGATAATGTTTTTAAAAGCCCCGATTGACCAGCAATTGACCAAGGTGTTATTTAGCGGTTGTTAACTGGAAATAACATACCTCGGAATGTTGCAACTGACCAATCAAAAGCAAGCATTCCAGACAGCCATGTAAAAATGTGATGTAATTTTAAAATCCATATCCTGCCCATCCCTAGAGTGCACCCAAAACAACACTGTGATGACGTCATATTTGTTACGCACAAACTTTGAGTATAAATCAGCCTCCACGCTGATCCTCTCCCCCATCAGCTGACCTTTGACCCAACAGCTGACAGACCGCCATGTGCAGGCCTGTGTCTCATGTTGGATCCTGAGGGCTCGCCAGCGTGGTGCTCGGCCAGACTCACTGGAGTCAAGCTGAATATTTTCTGAGGCTGTGTATTTATAGCCCCGGGGCTGGGGGGAGGCGTAGGGACCACTGTCTATAATTATCTCAAAAGTAAATACATGCAGTGATCACTTAGAGTGTGAACAAATCAATAAATACTGAAAAAGTCTCTAGAATGTGCAACTTTTAAGCCTGCTGGTGGCACTTAATACAATATAATAATGGTCCTTTTAGTGTATGTATTTACATGTACAAACAATGAACAATGCATTTAATTCAGTATGTACAGTATACCTAGTTGGGTAACACTTTAGTTTAAGTGTCTGGCTTATTTCCTATATTATTAAGATATTGGCTTTTAACCCTTTGTGCTGTTGGGGATGTTTTCATCCACTCTGGGGTGATTTTCAGTCTTAATTTGTCCATAACTTTTTCTGCGTTTCAGCTACCAGAATGATTTTTGGTGACAAATGTTATTTGGACACATATTTTTACAAAAAGCTTTAATTTTTTTAAAAAACTCAACGATACACTCAGGGCAAATGTACTATTCTTTTGTTATGTTCGGGATGAAAACATCCACTGAATTAAACTGCTGTAAAAATCAAAGGGCAACCTCCCGCTCTCCCTCGTGAAGCAAATACGGAAGTAACTGAAACAGCAATTCATCGACATTCCGCTAGTCCTGGCTCCATATAGAGCAAATTTCTATTGAGCCCACTGTTAAAATGGCCAACTTTACAGCAGAAAAAAAGGTGTTTACAAAAAACGATTTTGGTTCATATAGCTAATTACCCTTCATGACAACTGTGAGGGGGGTGAATGTTTTTATAACTCATCCGTTTCCTTTATATTAAGTTATATATATTAAGTCGCCGTCACTTCACCTCAGCTGATTCCGGCTGATTAGCCGCTGAACTCGGCATATACATCGTATTTTTGTTTTGTTTTTATGCGGCTTTACACAGTCAGTTGCCTTTTGGAACTATTTCCTACAATTATCAGATGATATGGCACTTTGGCCCAATCCCAATTCTATTTTTGTACCCCTACCCCTACCCCTTCCCCTTCCCCTTGGCCCTTACAACCGAGAGTTAAGGGGAAGGGCTTCAAAACTTACCCCTAAGAATTGGGACAGCACTTCAACACCTGCACACGTCATCATATGTCATCACGATCTCTTGCTTCATATGAGATCAGACGATCGCGACTGCTGTAGTTATTCCAGTAGTGTTATTTTGTGGTGTTTATCTTCAGGAAATCACTGAAGGCATATATTATGTTATCATAACGATCTAATGTGGCAATAAGAACTGTACTGTGTATTTACACAGTGGCCATATTCATCTATGTAAACACACGAAAACAACATTAACATTATAGCAGACACTGTAAAAAGCTCATTTTCAGCCACTAGACTGCTCTGACAGGGTATTCGAGTGTTATCGAGTGACAGAATGTTGTAGGACTGCTGTACAGGAGTTATTATTAGGGATTATAGATCGCCAAATTTAGCGTTTTTGTTTTTTGCGGTTTTTTTTAAAAGCATGACCGTAAAACATGAACGCGGTTATGAATATAATAAAACATGTGTTTGTTTGTCGTAAAAATTTGTATAATTGACAAAAAATTCTAATTTGTGGATCTCCTTACTTCCGGGTTCAGCTATACTGCCGTTGTGGCAGGTGTATTCTGGGTAATATTCTTACCCCTCCGTTTCAAGTGTGCTCCTGAAAAATCTTCGTTCGAAGGGGTGTATAGCCCTTGCCCTTAGCCCTACGCCTTCAAGCTAAAGAGAATTGGGACAGCCCTACCCCTTGGCGGGCACACGCAAAACGAGGGGTAGGGGTAAGGGGAAGGGCTAAGGGGTAGAATTGGGATTGGGCCTTAATGTGCACTTAATTGTGCTCACAAACTGTTCAAGTTGCCTCCATTTCCCAGGTGAGAGAAATTATATACATATATACCATTTCTATAAATGTATTTGTTTTATTTAAGATCATTTATCATTTATATTTTTCTTTAGACCAGTATTGCACTCCAGAATCTGACAGATTGATTAGCTGTAGGCTATAAAACAGTCATCTGAAGCATTGTCATACAGTGTTATGCCTGGATTTCACTAACACAGACTATTAGGGGTGTGAACCTACACTGGTCTCACGGTTCGGTTTGGTTACGATTATTATGCCATCGATTCGGTTCAATTCGATATCTCGGTGCATCACGGTGCATTGACGATGCTTTCCATACATAATTAGATTTTTTTCTTTACAACACAAGAAAATTTTTTTTATTAAAATCTATAAATATGTTTATATGTATATATTATTTGTAAAACAATTTTGTCCTTTAATACAAGCAGTCAGATATATGAACTGTACCTTTAATTTTACCTGCTCAAAAAAAAAACTCTTTGTGAATGTTTTAGACAAAACTCCAATACATGCACAGAAGACAGCACGAGCATTCATAACAAATAAACTAATGTAAAAATGATCCCGCTTGCTTTTTGAGCGCTGGCAAGTTCTTACACCCCTATGATTGGTCATTGTCTTCACCCGCTCAACAGAAAGGGCTGCAATTGGCTTTAGGAATGAAAGCGTTGTTCACATGAGTGACGCGGGAAAAACAGCCGCGATTACAGTCTATATGCGCATAATACGCGGGAATCAGGTTATCCGTAATAGAATAAATACAATACAATAAACTCGCACCACAGGCACGCTTGTGTCTGGATCCGCAAGTATCTAGCCGAGAGGAGAGGAAAATTTACCTCACGAACATGCCAACGGCGGGTCAAATGCCCAAATTGTGCGAGAGTACTGTGAGAGAGAGGGGCAGACATGGAGTTTAACAGCATTTCTCCCTAGTAGTGAAATAGCGGCTCATGCTTTACCATTCCTCAGTGTCAGTGAAAGATCTGCTTTTTAAGTAGTAGGAGTGTTTTATTTACTCACCCTCGCCTCCTCCGCCATAGTATTCTACCGCGACATCGCGCATAGGGGATAAATGACGTCAGTGCATAATAACCGGTTATGATCTATTACTGAACCGATATCGAATTGTCCCCATCTGCATCGCGGTGCACAGAAGAAACGATTAATTTTGACAGCCCTACAGACTATATTTGAAGTATTTGGAAGTAATTTGCGTTTTCCTCCCGTGGAAAAACGTCATAAGAACAATGTTTAGTGGCTCAATGTATTACAGCAGTGTTTTTAAAAGTCTAAACACTTTATTGATATAGTGTACAACCAAGCACATGTGGTCAGAACACAAACGAATCGCAGGTAATGAAGTATTAAGCGTTTCTCCCATAGGAAAGCCAGTCTAACCAAAATGCTAGCAGGCATCTGTAGCTCCGCCTCTTTGCCCTTATTTGGTATCCCCCGGTCGGTGCGATGACGCACAAACGAAATGTCGACGGTTGCCCACGCCTACTGGTAGCTTCTATTGGGTTCTTCAGAAACCTATGGGTGACGTCACGGATACTACGTCCATATCTTTTACAGTCTATGGTAAAAATGCATCAGATTAATATTATTTTTCAATTTTTTTTTGCATAAATCTGTAATTCAAACTCAGTTCTGATCAAAACTACTAAATTGTTTAGAAAATTGCAGGATTTTAACTTATTAATTGGCAAATTCTTTGATAAAAGGTTAAAAAATCCAGTCCACAATTACTTTTTATATTGAAAATATGTCATTTTGTGTGTGTTTTTCATCAAATCAGTGACATCATTCGTGAACTAAGCAATTAAAGAGTTAAAATCCTGTCATTTTTAAGTGAAGTTTATTTATAAACTAATTTCGAGAGGATCACGTGCTTATGATTGAACACGGCTGGTCCCGCATTATCCAATTTATGATTCACCAATCAGACGATTCCTAAGCCACTATAAATACCCTAAGTTCCATATCACAGTCATCTTCGTTTTGAAGAATCCCCCCTTCCACCCCTACTCCTCCTCCTTTCCTAGATGGGTGGCACGGTGGCCCAGTTGTTAGCACTGTTGCCTCACAGCAAGAACGTCACTGGTTCTAGTCCTTACCAAGCCAGCCCACGTTTCTGAGCGGAGTTTACACGTTCTCCCCGTGCTCACGTGGGTTTCCCCCGGGTTCCCCGGTTTCCTCCCACCGTACAAAAACCTGCAACTTAAGTTAATTGACTAATCCAAATCGGCACGCTCCTAGTAAGTAGTTATCTCTTGAGCAATCCCTATCTGTTCATTAGCTACAGCAGGGGAGTTCTCGAGATCTACCTGAGCTCAAACTCCCCTCTTGCCTAGCAAACGGGAGGGAGCCCCGGGCTTGAGGATCTTATGAGCTCAGTGCTCTCTCCCGGGACAGCATGCCAAACAAGCTTTATAATCAATCATCAGCTAAGTGTGAACTCTTAAAAAAACATGTAGTAGTTTTGATCAGGACTGAGGTTGATTAACAGATTTATGCAAAAAAAATAAATAAATGTATCTAATTCATTTTTACAGCAGTTTAATTCAGTGGATGTTTTCATCCCAAACATACTGTAACAAAAGAGTAGTAAATTTGAACAGTGCACAAGGGTTAATTAGTACTTGTAAAGTATGATCTTATTCTTCATCACTGATCTTCTACCCAATACCTAAAACTACCTTAATAGCTATTAATAAGCAGCTAATTAGGAGTTTAACAAACTAAAAGTTTTAATTAATGGTTTAATTATATGTTAAGGTTAGCTGATGAAAATAAAGTTGTTCATTGTTAGTTCATGTTATCTCACAGTGCATTGATTAATGTCAACAAGCACAACTTTGGATTTTAATAATGCATTAAAAAATGTTGAACTATGATTAATAATAAATGCTGTACATGTATTGTTCATTCTTAATTCATGTTAGCAAATACATTAACTAATCTTAACTAATGGAACCCGGTCAGATTAGTTACCCAATTAGAACAAAGCAAATAAACACTGCTAAATGCTAAATTTACTACAGTATTAGTACATATTTGGGTAACACTTTAGTTCAAGGGCCTTTATTAGCTTTATTAGCTATTGGCTTATTTTCTGCCTATTATTAAGATATTGGATTTTAATTAATACTTATAAAGTATGATCTTATTCTATATTATTGATCCTCTAGCCAATACCTAAACCTGACTAGTACCTTAATAACTATTATAAGCAGCTAATTAGGAGTTTATTGAGCTAAAAGTCTTAATTAATGGTTTGTTAATATCAAATAAATACTGCTAAATGTTTCTATAAGTTTAATTTTAGTGTCTAGATCTGTCAATCCTTTCTTATACCTTTTTGATTTACTACTAGTGACACTTAAGACAACACTTCTAATGAAAGCTTTAAAAGCTTCTCATCTGATACTTGAGGTTTGTGTTGTGTTAATATCATAATACATGTCTATATGTTGTATAATATGTTTATTACATTGGTCATCTAAGAGCCATTTGGGATGAAATCTCTATTTTGGAGGACTTCCCAGTAATTTAGGATCAATATAGCCAAGTGATATAGGGGCATGGTCTAAAATTACTATAGAATTGTTTGAACAATCAACAATATATGGCATATGTGTAGCAGAAATAAGAAAATAATCAATTCTAGAGTAAGACTTAACAAGGTTTACATCCTTTATAAAATAACGTAGGGTTTTTCTGGTCTGTCTGTGGGTTTGAAGCACTGGATCCAATTTAAGGTTGAAATCCCCTCCCATCACATAATATTCAGAAAGAGTGGATAAGGTTAAAAGAGGTTACTATAAAATTTGGGGATGTCATTATTAGGGCCATAGATATTAATAAGATTTAATTGTTTAGATAATAATGACTGTTGAACAATTAAAGAGTCCTGTATGATTTTATCTATCTGAAATGGAATTGATTTGTGGATCATTGTGATTACCCCTCTTGCTTAAGAACTAAATGATGCTGCAAATATTTGACCTGGCCATCTATTACTTATTCTACATATGTCTTTGGACACTGTTAAATGTTTACACCCAATTGCACAAAATATTAATGCTGAAAATATAAACACCAAATCTAAAAGGGGATGAATTTTTGTGCACCTGCATATCTTCAAAAGGACACATTTACATGCAAGAACATGCGAGGAATCTTTCTGTGTGAATTTGTAAAATGTTCACTTCATAGATGTTTAAACCCCTCAACTAACCAACAAATCAAACACATTATGTTCATAACACTCCAGTTAAGTACCAATTACCATCATTAACGAGGCTTTTACCTGTCTGTTATTAAGATATTAGCTGTTTACTATAGAGCATGACCTTATTCTACATACCAAATCCTACCCAATACCTAAACCTAACTACTACCTTAATGACTATTAATAAGCAGCAAATTAGTAATTCATTAAGACAAAAGTCATAGTTAATGGTGTGTTATTAGCAAGAATTGTACCTTAAAATAAAGTGTGACCATTGCGTCCTCACAAATCTACTCAATGTCAGTGCAAAACACTGTTTACACTGTGCAACTTTAACTTTCCATGTCTAAGAGAGTACACCAACACCCATTGATTTGCAAATAAACAGAAAGGCTTACGGTAGTGTTTCTCTCTGTGCAGGTCGGAACATGATCCGCTTTGTCATTTACGCTGTTGTCCTGTTGGACGTTGGATTTTCTGCCACCTGTACCATGAGACACATGGATGTGTACGTGTGGAGTGCAATTATTGGAGAGATTGTCTGCTGCATTTGAAACGTGGCAAGAGATCTCAGCCTTCGCACAGGGCACCTCGAGAGAAATACTCCTGTGAAGAACACGCTGAGACCCCTTTCTTGAGGATTTATCCGAATTCCTGCTGGATGGAAAAGTGTCGTGTCTTCTTTCTGTTGATGACGGTCTTCCGGTTGGCAGCATACAGGCTGAGGTGCTACGGTAAAGCTTTGCTTTCTGCCGTTCTGGGTTGTTATTGGTTGTTTGTGGGCCCTCAAGAGGTTTGGAAGAGTCAAGCTTTGTTTCTTTCCCTGAGGGAAGCTGTCGCTGGTTTGCGAAGTGCAATAAAACGCTGGAGTGTCTTTCCGTCCGCTCTGGTCCTGCTGGTTGTTCTGGCGGCACGCTGAAATGCACAATAGTTTTGGCATCTCTGTGTTCTGCTGACGTACTGGTTTTGGACAGCCGTAGACCATTAACTGCAGTGGCGACGGATGCTTTGGATGTTGTGTCAGTGTGCGATGTATCGCTAGACAGCTGCATCTGATGAGACGTCTGGAAAGAGCTCCGTGCAGACGGCGGGAGTGGAGGAATCATGGGAGACACCACCGGACTGACAGGGGACGCCGGTGGCGTGGTACATGGACTCCGTGGAAAAATCACCAGGGACGAGCAGCGCCGCAAGGGTGCCCTAGTCTTCCTCCGTAAGACAGGCTTGCGATCTTCAGCTTCGAATATGCTGTTGCTGCTCGAGTAGCCGGGATCACTCGTGGTGCTGCTGCTACAAGAACCTCCATCGCCATTTCCACTTTCACAGTTTGCGAGCTCTCCATCTTCTCCGGCACTGCTACCATCAGTGTCGGCGCTCTGCTTGCAGGGATGCAAAGAAATCTGTAGCGTGCTTTTCCTGCTTCCGTTCACCTTGGGGATGAATACACTGGAGTGGCGCTGTAAATTACCGTACTCTGGTGACAAGGGTGGCAAAGACAGAGACAGCTGTCCTGGAGTCACCTTCATGTGGAGGGAACTCTGTGCCAGGCCCTCGCTGGAGCTCCGTCCAGCATTCGTCAGCCCACTTTCTTCATTATGAACGCTACAGGTCTCTGACAGTGGGTCGGTGTTGCTTCTCCGCGAAGCGAAATGTAGTCGCAGATGTCGCGCCATGCAGTCCTAGTGCGAGGAATCCAGCGTAACGTTGGACATTGTAAACCCTAGCAAGCAAAAAGCAACTGGTCCCACACTGCGACTGCAACCATTGAACATTGCCAAAATAGCAATAGCAGTGACAAACTGCATTCCTCTTGAAGCTCCCTAGAAGCTAACAACCATGACAGCTCAAATGCAACATGAAAAACAGCTACACGTTTGCACCACTTGTAGATCCAGTTCTTTGAAGGATAGCAGACAAACGCTAGGAGATTTACTGAGGCAACTGCTCGAGAAAGCCCTCTTCTGTGCCAGACCTCTGGAGTGCCTCAGCTGTGCCTTCTGTAGTTTCGCAAGCACAGATTGAAACACGGGTGCCCTCCCTCCCTCCCTCCCTCCCGCAGCTGAATCCACGCTGCTGGTCAAAAAACAACAATCCGTGTGCATGCCAGGGTGGAGGTGGAACAGCTCGCCCCTGTTCTAGCCAACCTCCCCTTTGCCACCTCCTTCTCCAGTCCCATGTCTAGAGTTTCTTGTAAAGCTGCACCCCTGCTAATATTTTTACCCCACCAAGATAGAGTTACAGGAAATAAAGAGGAACGAGGTTTGGCATCATTTTTTTAAGCATTCTGAACAGCATCTGAGATGCACCAGGAGAAATGAGCAGCTGAAATCGCCAAGCTCGTAAACTAAGCATTTGGCTGGTTTCTGCACCTCCAACAATGCACCGCTTAAATGCGTGACAGCTTCATCTACACATTCAAAAGCAGCAGAGGGAAATGTGCCTAAATGTGCACCTCCAGACAAACACTGAACTTGTTGTGCCAGCTCTCAAATGGACATGTGCCACATCACGTGTCATCTGACACCCGCTGTTGCAGCCATTTAAGACCATGCTTCTGTCAAGAGAAATGCCTTCTCATCAATCAGGGGCAATTGCAGGAGGGGGACCTCCAGTTACCAAAGTGCACAGGACTAGTATGGGAAATCATCACAACATGAATGAACATCACGTCTGAATCAGTGATTCTGTGCAATTTTAAGATTTAGGACTTGGGCCCAGTTGCATGAAAGCTCCCAAGTCATTTATCTTAGGGGAATCCCCCCATGGAGGAAAATCCCTGAGGAAAGGGGTTTCATTAAGTGAATTGCAACGGTCACCCATGCCTATATGTTTTTAATAAGCACTATACTGTTCTGGCAACACACATGGCAATGAGTGCTGCGGTTGCTATGGTTACTGCTTCCCACAATGAACAGAACATAACGAACCTCAAAGCCAGGCGTATTCATAGAATTTGCAACAAGCATCACATAAAATAAAAAACATAACCCAAACTGAGAATGAAATACACAAAGATTCATACACAAAACAGTGGTAACTCGTTATTCACAGGAGTTACGTTCTAAAAAAAACCTGGAATAGGTGAAATCCGCAAAGAAGTCAGCTTTATTATTTACAGTTATTATAGATGTTTTAAGGCCGTAAAGCCCCTTACTACACACTTTATACACTTTTCTTAGACAGGCATTAACATTTTCACACTTTTCTCTCTTGTTTAAACAGAGAAAAAGCAGACTTAAAGGGGTCGCACACCGGATGCACATGACAGTTGGAATAACCTACTATAAATGAAAAGCATTAACGTATGCTAAATATTTTTGTTTTGTAGTAAATTCTGCTTTTAAATAATAAGTCACCTATAGCTTTCGTCATGAGCCACGGCTGTGTTCAAAATGACATCAATGTTTTCAAAGTGCACTGCGAAGGGAACGCAATTGTAAACATGAAGATCGCAAAAACTGAACTGTAAAGATACTTTGAAAGCAAATTACACCTAAGAAAGATGACTTAAAATTTTTTAATCATTCCAAGTTTAAATGGAACATTTGAAAGGAATAGGGCATAGGGGGGATAGCTGGGAACAGAATACTGCCAGGAACTATACTTCTAACTACAGCTCAAGTAGTTGCAAACGTACAAGTTTGCCATGCAGTTTGCCAATGTTTGTTGGAACGATGGATTTGGGAAACGCCAAATCAACAAACTATGTTTGTAACAATCCAACTTGTGACCTTAGTTGGCTAACGATGGTAAGGCAATGCACCCCAGGACGCAGAACACAATGCGCTGTAGAAAAAAAGCATGTCAAATTGCACACAAAAAAATCTGTGAAACTGCGAGGCCGCGAAAGGTGAACCGCGCAATAGCGAGGATCCACTGTATTTAATTGCATTATTATATATAATTTTACTCTATATATATATATTCTGAGTTGGGGCGATGCGGTGGCGCAGTAGGTAGTGCTGTCGCCTCACAGCAAGAAGGTCGCTGGTTCGAGCCCCGGCTGGGTCAGTTGGCATTTCTGTGTGGAGTTTGCATGTTCTCCCCGCATTGGCGTGGGTTTCCTCCGGGTGCTCCGGTTTCCCTCACAGTCCAAAGACATGCCGTACAGGGGAATTGGGGAAGCTAAAATTGTCCGTAGTGTATGTGTGTGAATGAGTGTGTATGAGTGCTTTCCAGTGATGGGCATCTGCTGCGTAAAACATGTGCTGGATAAGTTGGCGGTTCATTCTGCTGTGGCAACCCCAGATTAATAAAGGGACTAAGCCGAAAAGAAAATGAACGAATGAATGATATTCTGAGTTTAGGTTGATTTAAGGGAGCTGCTTTGGTCCCTTAAATTTATTAAGGTGCAATTGTTGCTGAAGGCTTTGTAGCAAAGCTTAAGGGAACATTTAGATCAGGGGTCACCAAACTTGTTCCTGGAGGGCCGATGTCCTGCAGATTTTAGCTCCAACCTAATCAAACACATCTAAACCAGCTAATCAAGGTCTTACTAGGTATACTTGAAACACCCAGGCAGGTGTGTTAAGGCAAGTTGAAGCTAAACCCTGCAGGGACACCGGCCCTCCATGACTGAGGCCCCGTTTACACTAATGCGTTTTCGTTTTAAAACGGCTTTTTTTATCAAAAACGATCCGCGTCCACACTAGCGTTTCATCTAGCGTTTCTAAACATATCTCCGTCCACATTACTCCACCAAAAACGTATATCACGTGACCATTCGCGCACTCTGGGCATGCGCGTTCAAGTATAAACAGGAAGCATGTGTCTCGCTCGGCATTTGGTTATTGTTAGTCAACAAACGCTGGTTGAACGATGAACGCGAGCGATTAGCGAGTGCTCGAACAATAGCTTGCCTCTTGCGAATATGTGCAGCAGCTGTAGTAAAAAAGGCAGAGTTTAACTGCACAATGGCGCCTGAAATGGACAATAGTGCAAACAACGCTCCCATTTCTGTGTCCATGTTGTTGTTTACAGTGAAGGCTGGTCTGCCGTCTTCCGGTAGCGTTATAGTCATGTGATAGGGGCTTGACAAATAAGGGAAGGATACGCAATGACCCAAAAGCCCCAATCAGGTAGCGAATCTCAGCAGCCACGCCTCCGTTTTCAGATGTCTCCGTTTTTCCCCATCCACACTGAGACGGAGCAGCAGCGTATCAGAATTAAAACGCGCTCTTCAGCGTTTCCAAAACGCTCCGTTTTCGGGGCTCGAAAACTCCGGCGTAGTGTGGACGGATGGCGTAACCGTAGCAAAACTTGTGCGTTTTAAAACGAAAACGCATTAGTGTAAACGGGGCCTGAGATTGGTGACCCCTGATTTAGATAATTGAGAGGGAATACTTAATGACAGCCTTAAACAGGGGTGTCTAAACTCAGTCCTGGAGGGCCAGTTTCCTGCAAAGTTTAGCTCCAACTTGCTTCAACACACCTGCTAGGAAGTTTCTAGTATATGTAAGAGCTTGATTAGCTGGTTCAGGTGTGTTTGAATAGGGTTGGAGCTAAACTCTCCAGGACACCGGCCCTCCAGGACCGAGTTTGGATACCTCTGGCCTTAAAGATAAGAAAAATAAGTTCCTTAAAGGCATAGTTTTTTTTTTTTTTTTTTAATAATTATTTTTTAGGGGTTTTCACCTTTATTATGATAGGACAGTAGAGGTTTCAGACAGGAAAGTATTGGGAGCAGAGAGAGGGGAAGGATCGGCAAAGGACCTCGAGCCGGGAATCGAACTCGGGTCGCCGTGAGCACATTTGTGCTATATGTCAGCGCACAATACCACTAGGCTATTGGCGCCGACCTTAAAGGCATGGTTCACCCCAAAATTAAAATTACCTCATCATTTACTCTCCGCATGTGGTTTTAAATCTTTATGAGTTTCTTTCTTCTTTTGTGTGCAACATTTAGAACAATGCTGAAAACCTGTAACCTTACACAGCTAACAACATATTTCGAAATATCTTGTTTTGTGTTCAATATCAAACAGGTTTTGATCAAGAGAAGGGTGACTAAAAGATTGCAGATTTTTCATGTTTAGGTGAACTTTGACCCTTTGGTTCTTTTTTTGCAACCCAAGTTTTAGTAAAATCACCCTTAACCTTACAACTAAGAGATTTCTTCAGTCCTGAACATTTTAAAACAAAAAAACAAGTGTAATTGGACATGAAAATGAAATATAAGTGAGATTAATTGCATATGAGTTATCACATACTACCAAATTGAGAGCTGTCAAAATAAGAGCTCCACAAAAACAAGATCTGAAGTGATTTGTCATGCTTTCTGTAAGCTACCACATTCCTCAGGTGACAGAAATAGCATGCATGCTTGGTTCATGCCAACAAACACATTCTAGCAACGACATACCAGTTTTTCTTGCAAGCAGTAGCCGGGTTAAACTATCTGTCACACACAGGAAGGCGACTGCAGTTTATAGTCTTTATCAAGAGGTACTATTCTTGCTCGAACACTGGCTTCTTTATGCAAGCGTTTGTTTAACCTGCTTCTTTATTCAGCGTGTGATGGAGAGAACCCCCTAAAACCAGTCACACCTCATTCGCTTTTATGTGTCTTAAAGCAGTAACTTTCACATTTAACAGCGCCCATGAGTAAATCTCAGTTCCAATAGCTGATATTTATGGCGACTACTTGCTAAAAGGCATCCTTGTTCATTCATTACACACTGAGGCTCAGGTAGCGGCTGATTTTATAGACTTGAGCTCAACGCTAACATGATGAATACATTCGAGACTGTTGAATGGTGTAAGGTTTTATCACCAAACTGAAAATGATTAAAAACAAAGCCAAAGAAATTGTTGTACTAGCAACTCAAAGAAAGAAACATACTGAAACTATTACAGGGAGTACAGAATTATTAGGCAAATGAGTATTTTGAGCACATCATCCTCTTTATGCATGTTGTCTTACTCCAAGCTGTATAGGCTCGAAAGCCTACTACCAATTAAACATATTAGGTGATGTGCATCTCTGTAATGAGAAGGGGTGTGGTCTAATGACATCAACACCCTGTATCAGGTCTGCATAATTATTAGGCAACTTCCTTTCCTTTGGCACAATGGGTCAAAAGAAGGACTTGACAGGCTCCGAAAAGTCAAAAATAGTGAGATATCTTGCAGAGGGATGCAGCACTCTTAAAATTGCCAAGCTTCTGAAGCGTGATCATCCAACAATCAAGCGTTTCATTCAAAATAGTCAACAGGGTCGCAAGAAGCGTGTGGAAAAACCAAACCAAAAACCAAGGCGCAAAATAACTGCCCATGAACTGAGAAAAGTCAAGCGTGCAGCTGCCAAGATGCCACTTGCCACCAGTTTTGCCATATTTCAGAGATGCAACATCACTGGTGTGCCCAAAAGCACAAGGTGTGCAATACTCAGAGACATGGCCAAGGTAAGAAAGGCTGAAAAATGACCACCACTGAACAAGACACACGAGCTGAAACGTCAAGACTGGGCCAAGAAATATCTCAAGACTGATTTTTCTAAGGTTTTATGGACTGATGAAATGAGAGTGAGTCTTGATAGGCCCGTGGCTGGATCGGTAAAGGGCAGAGAGCTCCAGTCCGACTCAGACGCCAGCAAGGTGGAGGTGGAGTACTGGTTTGGGCTGGTATCATCAAAGATGAGCTTGTGGGGCCTTTTCGGGTTGAGGATGGAGTCAAGCTCAACTCCCAGTCCTACTGCCAGTTTCTGGAAGACACCTTCTTCAAGCAGTGGTACAGGAAGAAGTCTGCATCCTTCAAGAAAAACATGATATTCATGCAGGACAATGCTCCATCACACGCGTCCAAGTACTCCACAGCGTGGCTGGCAAGAAAGGGTCTGAAAGAAGAAAAACTAATGACATGGCCTCCTTGTTCACCTGACTGAACCCCATAGAGAACCTGTGGTCCATAATCAAATGTGAGATTTACAAGGAGGGAAAACAGTACACCTCTCTGAACAGTGTCTGGGAGGCTGTGGTTGCTGCTGCACGCAATGTTGATGGTGAACAGATCAAAACACTGACAGAATCCATGGATGGCAGGCTTTTGAGTGTCCTTGCAAAGAAAGGTGGCTATATTGCTCACTGATTTGTTTTTGTTTTGTTTTTGAATGTCAGAAATGTATATTTGTGAATGTTGAGATGTTATATTGGTTTTACTGGTGAAAATAAATCATTGAAATGGGTATATATTTGTTTCTTGTTAAGTTGCCTAATAATTCTGCACAGTAATAGTCACCTGCACACACAGATATCCTCCTAAAATAGCTCAAACTAAAAACAAACTAAAAACTACTTCCAAAAATATTCAGCTTTGATATTAATGAGTTTTTTGGGTTCATTGAGAACATGATTGTTGTTCAATAATAAAATTAATCCTCAAAAATACAACTTGCCTAACAATGCTGCACTCCCTGTATTTTTATTATCTAATGAAGTTATACTCAATTATACTCAGCATTGAAGTTTGCTGTGTGTGTGCTGTGTGGGCTGTGTGTGTGTGTGTGTGTGTGTGTGTGTGTGTGTGTGTGTGTGTGTGTGTGTGTGTGTGTGTGTGTGTGTGTGTGTGTGTGTGTGTGTGTGTGTGTGTGTGTGTGTGTGTGTGTGTGTGTGTGTGGTCCTTTACTGACAGTTGCATGTGTGGATCTTGTCGGAAAATATGGCGAAAAGTCCTACATGACGGTAATAGTTTGATTGCGGTGTTTACTTCAGTAATGCCACTAAAATCTGCATACTCCACGTCTTAATTCCATTTCTGTTTAGTTCAGTCATGACTTTAGTCGGATTAAGCTCATTAAAAATGGCTGTTTGGAGCTTATGTGGGCCTACAGTTCAACATTGATGTTTAACTGAATAAACAGTTAGTAAACACAAGTACATCTTATTGAACATCATTTATTTTCATCACCAATTATCATAGTAGAACAGTTTCTCAAGCAGTTTGTGATGCATTTTGGAAACTGGAGATGAGCCCCTGGTCTAATGCGCCACCTGACTTGAGAAACCCGTTCTCAAAGACTTAGTTTAGTCATTATTTGAGTAGAGTAATCTAGAGTAATTCCAAGATTACAGTGAGATTAATCTACATTTAAAAAATTTATATATGCCCACCTATAAAATATATGGACAGAAAGACAGAAAATATTACTTTACAAACTGTATTGCAAATAATTCATATAAACATTTTTGTATTAGTCAATAATATTACTGAAATTAATGTAAAACTGAATAAGTATAAAATGTATACACATTTACAGGAGTAAATAATTAGACTCAATGATGGGCAAAAATATGTCGATTTCTGCGTGTGCAGATTCCATGTGGGCCTATTTATAACCTTTAACTTTCAAGTTACCCAAGAATCATAAAAAATGTATCACAGACTATACAAAAGTGCTGGATAATAAAATTACCAATAATGAAACATGTTTCTGAAGCAGCAGATTCAATGCTGCATCACAGGAATAATACAAAAATGGATTTAGATAGAACACACTTATTTTAAATGGCAATAATATTTAATAATATTTGTTTTTTTTCTGTATTTTTCATCAAATAAATACAGTCTTAGGCCCCGATTAAACAGAACATGCTTTTTGCAGTGAGTGGCACATTTTTTTAAAATGATTTTGGTCCCACTTTATATTAAGTGGCTTTAACTAATATGTACTTGCATTGAAATGAATAAATTGTTACAAGGTACTTATTGTGTAAACACATGTTTTACATTGTACTTATGTACTGTTTATGATCCTTTACACTTTAACCCACGATTAATTCTACACATACCACCAAAGCTTTCCTTAACCTTACCCATATCCCAACCTAATATCACCAGAAGTGTTCTGCAATATATTATGAACACATTAAGTACATTGCATTTATATTTTGAAGTAAGTATGTAGTAGTTAAGAACACCTAATATAAAGTGTAACCTGATTTTCTATTGTCAGCCAGCATTTTGCAGACTGTTTATGCGCCCTGGGCACCTTGCCTTCAAACTGCCTGCAGCGCTTTTCATTTTTGATGGAGCGTTCTGTGTGCCTGCAGTTAAAAAAAAAGTCAACTCTGTGTGGAAAAAGTGCACGATGTCATGTGCACCAGCACCAAGACCGCTGATAATAAATGGTTGCCTACCAACATAAAAAAGTGCAGTGCATTGCTCTTTTCTAAAGTCAAAACTGAAAAGCATATATGATGTGATCAGCCCCTTAGTGACCATAAAATAATTAATTATTCATTCATTCATTCATTCATTCATTCATTCATTTTCTTGTCGGCTTTGTCCCTTGCGGGGTCGCCACAGTGGAATGAACCACCAACTTATCCAGCACGATTTTACGCAGCGGATGCCCTTCCAGCCGCAACCCATCTCTGGGAATTTCCACACACACACATTCACACTCATACACTATGGACAATTTTAGCTTACCCAATTCACCTGTACTGCATGTCTTTGGACTGTGGGGGAAACCGGAGCACCCGGAGGAAACCCACGCGAACGCAGGGAGAACATGCAAACTCCACACAGAAACGCCAACTGACCCAGCCCAGCCGAGGTTCGAACCTGCGACCCAGCGACGTTCTTGCTGTGAGGCAACAGCACTACCTACTGCAATTAATTATTCATTCATTCATTTTCCTTCGGCTTAGTCCCTTATTTATCAGAGGTCGCCACAGCGGAATGAACTGCCAACTATTCCAGCATATGCATTTTATGCAGGGAATGCCCTTCTGTCACGGTTGCAGGTTTGTGCGCTATCCGGAGAGTCTGTTTGGTCACGTGGGTTTGTTTTGTTTTGGTCGTCCACGTGTTTTTGTTATGGTTGATCACGTGTTTGTGGTACTCAGCTGCTTGATTAGCTAGACCGCTGAGACTCATTTCCGTGTCTATATCTGGGCAACACTGATATGTTCTGTTGTCAGTTCGTTGTTATCGTTAATGTGTTTCTGTCTGCTCTCAGGACGGTGTGGAGTGACTGTTCTACTGGACCCCGTTGTGCCTGTCTGTTTTCCCGTCCTCCCATACCAGTTTATGTGTGACTGTCCTATTTCCTGTATAGTTTATTTGACTGTGTCAATAAACTTTCTTTTACTTGCGATTGGATCCTATCACCGATTATTATTCACGTAACACCTTCCAGCCGCAACCCAGTACTGGGAAACACTCATACACACTCATTCACACACAAACTCATACACTATGGACAATTTAGTATTTAGTATTGGACTGTGGGGGAAACCCGAGGCACCAGGAGGAAACCCACGCCAACTCCACACAGAAATGCCAACTGGCCCAGCCGGAACTCGAACCAGCGACCGTCTTGCTGTGAGGTGACAGTGCTAACCACTGAACATTTGAATGGTTGAAAGTGTACAAACTTTTCTAAATCATTTGACTGATATCAGAACAAACCACTGATTGTGTACATACCAAACGATTTTCATCAAACACCTCCAGAAGCAGGCGATGTCTCCTGGGATGCACCTGTGGGAAATAACAAAAGACAAATAAAATAAGTCAAAACACAGACTATACACAGAGAATATTGAAGATCATCCAGGTACAGGTTCACTTATTTCAACCCATAGGTAAACTAGGTGTTTTTTAGGAAACCACGAACATTAACACGCAAATAAAATACATTCATTCATTTTCCTTTGGCTTATTTCTTTTACTCATCAGGGATCACCACAGCGGAATGAACCGCCAACTTATCCAGCATATGTTTTACACAGCGGATGCCCTTCCAGATGCAACCCAGTATGGGAAACACCCATACACACTCATGTGTTTGGACTGTGGGGGAAACCGGAGCACCCAAAGGAACGTCAACATGGGGAGAAAATGCAAACTCCACACAGAAATGCCCACTGACCCAGCCGGGACTCGAACCAGCAACCTTCTTGCTGTGAGGTCACAGTGCTAACCACTGAGCCACCATGCCGCCCCAAATAAAATACAATAAAATAAAAAGAAAGAAAAGAAAAAAATAAAGATTAAATAAAATGTATATAGAAACAAAGAACATAAAAATATATTAAAATATAATTTTTTATTAATATTAATGTAATCTTAATAAATATTTTATAACTTAGATATTTTTTTTAATTTAGCATTTATTAAAAAAATAAACAAAAATAAAATAAAATAAAATAAAATAAAATAAAAATTAAATAAAATAAAATAAAATAAAATAAATAAATAAATAAATAATAAAATAAAAGAATTAGCAATAAAATTTGAATCATCACCCTGGACAAAAAACAATAAGTTAACTAATGCACAAATGATGCAAAGAATATCATAATAAAATTAAATAATATTCCTAAAACCGGCGACACAGTGGCACAGTAGGTAGTGCTGTCGCCTCACAGCAAGAAGGTCGCTGGTTCGAGCCTCGGCTGGGTCAGTTGGCATTTTCTGCGTGGAGTTTGCATGTTCTCCCCGTGTTGGCGTGAGTTTCCTCCGGGTGCTCCGGTTTCCCCCACAGTCCAAAGACATGTGGTACAGGTGAACTGGGTAAGCTAAAATTGTCCATGGTGTATGTGTGTGAATGAGTGTATGTGGATGATTCTCAGTGACGCGTTGCAGCTGGAAGGGCATCCGCTGCGTGAAACATATGCTGGATAAGTTGGCGGTTCATTCTGCTGTGGCGACCCCAGATTAATAAAGGGACTAAGCTGAAAAGAAAATGAATGAATGAATTCCTAAAACCAATCCTGAGCGACTGCTGCTGACACAAAGCTGTTTTTATACCTCTTGTATCTGCAATACAGGATTACAAACCTACATCTAGATGTCAAAAGACGAATTTCATTAGTTAAAGAATGAAACTATTGAGTGTATTGTTCCATATATAAAATGAATGATGTCTCATTATAAGACGGTCTGTTCATCCTCCATTCATAACCCTTGACTTTAGGCTTGTAAATGGCCAGTGACTCATAACAGTGTGCTTGTTGAGGCCCAGACAGTGTATCATTTAGCTTTTCATAAAGTCCCAGTGTTGGTATTTGGGCCAGTGGTCAGTATCACAAATAGGTCCAAACCTTTTATACCGCGCTCTGGATCATTATAGCCATCATGATTCATGCACTAAACATCATGTACAGCATTCAAAATATAGATGGCTTATTTTACAGTATATAAATAAACAAGCATTATCCAACAGCCTGAAATTACAGCTATTGAAAACGACCAGTTTCAAGTATTAGAATCAGAACAATTAAGACACTCTAAATCAAAGCACATGGCTCAGTGGTTAGCACTGTCGCCTCACAGCAAGAAGGTTGCTGGTTCGAGTTCCGGCTGGGCCTGTTGTCATTTCTGTGTGGATTTTGCATGTTCTCCCCGTGTTGCCGTGGGTTTCCTCTGGGTGCTCATTTTACATGCGCTATAGGTGAATTGGATTAACTAAATTGGCCCTAGCGTATGTGTGTGTGAATGCAAAAGTGTATGGGTGTTTCCCAGTATTGGGTTGCATCTTGAAAGGCTGCGTATAACATATGCTGGAATAGTTGGCAGTTTAATCCGCTGTTGTGACCCCTGATAAATAAGAGACTAAGCCAAAGGAAAATGAATGAATGAATTAATTCCAGACCTTCACTTTGATGCCAATTTGCCCTACTTTTGTGCCTTCGTTGTTGAATTTGGATCACTCGCTATAGTTATATTATTCTGCGTTGTTTGTTTGATCGCTAGTGTTTGTTTGAGAGTGTTTCAAATCAGAGAGATAGTTGTTATAAATTTGTTGTTATTTGTTATTGTGCTGAGATTTCCCAATTATTGACCACTGCCTGTTTAAAGACCTTGAGTAAGATTTGTGATTTTGGATTATACGTTTTGGAAAACTTGTATATATTGTATATACTTTTTTCACTTAAAGGGAAGTAGGGGACCTTAAGCAATTTCATTCCATATCCATTTGTATTGCTTGTTTATTAAGGAGTTAGGCAAGTAAATTTAATTTTATTTTATTTAACAAAAGGTGTGTTTTGTTTATAATCTGAAGAAATCCTCATACAAACCAATGAATACTTTCACTTTTGCCATATCTCTCTGGTTTTTATATCGATTAATTTCATCCATATTTTCTAGGGGTGTGAACCTACACTGGTCTTACGGTTCGGTTCGGTTACGATTATCATGCCATCGATTCGGTTCAATTCGATATCTCGGTGCATTGACGATCCTTTCCGTACATAATTTTTAAATTTTCATAATTTTAACATAAGATTTCAGTGCACCGAAGAAACAATTAATTTTGACACCCCTAATATTTTCACTTACAATAACCAAACCCATTTCAGTTACAGCTTAACTCCTAGAGGTCACAACAACAGTAATATATACTGTATGTCATGTGCAGGGGATGCTGACAAGGAAGTGCAGATCCAAATGCAGGATTTATTAAATAGAGAATGGTCAGGCAGGCAATGATCACAATCAGGAGCAAACGGTAACATGCAGGGAAATCCGGAAAAAAAGTCAATAAGCAGGCGAGTGGTCATACAAACAAACAAAGCGAAGGTCGGCAATGGAAAGACAGGACTCTGAAAATGCATCGTAATGTTAACTTGACAGATAAACAAGACTCAGCCAAGAGGTGTGTGTGTGCGCTGTATTTAAAGTCCATCTAATCAGTTCATGAGCAGCTCCCAGCCGTGAGTGTGTGTAATAAACTGAATGAGAAACAGGTGCGTGTGAGCGGTGAATGACGGGATATGTAGTTTGTGTATTGGCGGATTTGTAATCCGTTAGCAATCTGCACAGGCTGGGTCGCTGGTGACCGTGACAATATATTTTTGAGTTGAACCTCAACCTGAAGATTTTTTCAACACATTTCTAAACATAATAGTTTTAATAACTCATTTCTAATAACTGATTTCTTTTCTCTTTGCCATGATGACAGTAAATAATATTTTACTAGATATTTTTCAAGATACTAGTATTCAGCTTAAAGTGACATTTAAAGGCTTAACTAGGTTAATTAGTTAGATTTATTAAATCGAGAATGGTCAGGCAGGCAATGATCGCAATCAGGAGTAAACGGTAACATGCAGGCAAATCCAGAAAAAAAGGTCAATAAGCAGGCGAGTGGTCATACAAACAAACAAAGCGAAGGTCGGCAACGGAAAGACAGGACTCTGAAAATGCGCCGTAATGTTAACTTGACAGATAAACAAGACTCAGCCAAGAAGTGTGTGTGCGCGCTGTATTTAAAGTCCATCTAATCAGTTCATGAGCAGCTCCCAGCCGTGAGTGTGTGTAATAAACTGAATGAGAAACAGGTGCGTGTGAGCGGTGAATGATGGGATATGTAGTTTGTGTATTGGCGGATTTGTAATCCGTTAGCAATCTGCACAGGCTGGGTCGCTGGTGACCGTGACAATATATTTTTGAGTTTTTTCAACACATTTATAATCATAATAGTTTTAATAACTCATCTCTAATAACTGATTTATTTTCTCTTTGCCATGATGACAGTAAATAATATTTTACTAGATATTTTTCAAGATACTAGTATTCATCTTAAAGTGACATTTAAAGGCTTAACTAGGTTAATTAGGTTGACTAGGCAAGTAAGGAAAATTAGGCAAGTCATTGTAAAAAGATGGTTTGTTCTGCAGACAATCCAAAACTAATATTGCTTAAGGGGGCTAATAATATTGACCTTAATATGGTTTTTTAAAAAATTAAAAACTGCTTTTATTCTAGCCGAAATACAACAAATAAGACTTTCTCCAGAAGAAAAAATATTATAGGAAATACTGTGAAAAATTCCTGAATATGTTAAACATCATTTGGGAAATATTTGAAAATAAATAAAAATTGCACAGAAGGTCGAATAATTTCGCCCTCAACTGTATCATATGATATTACCTTAATCATGATATGCGATTTGTGTCATATCGCCCAGCCACAACAACATGAAGATACTCATAAAAGTTTGCAATCACTTGAAAATGAGCACATTTTCAATTTTGTGTGAACTATCGCTTTAAATCATCAATATAGGCTCCATATGAAATATTGATGAGTTTTCTATGAACTCCGCATTGTTTCCTGAGAAGCTTACATTGATGTCTCTGATGTCCGCATTGCACCTGCATCTCTCTGTCCTTTCTGAGAAAACAAGCGCAGTGGATGAGCGAGAGAGCGAGAGAAATGCAGAGCGAGTCAGTAAAGTGCGTCACATGACAGCAGGAAAAGCGGGCAGCATGTAAGAGGCACCCCGTAACTCAAGCCCTGACTTCTGACCCCAGAACATGTGACTGCAGATCTCTCTTTACACGCTGCTCAAAACAGACGGTTCTTTCATTATTAAAGGGTGATTCTTTATCCACGAGCATTTGGAAGAAACATTACACTCTAATCAGATTTACAGGACTCAAAATTTTTTGCATCGATGGATTTGCTCTTCAGTGTTTGGACTCTCAGTAGTGAATTTTACCCCACACTGAACTGAGCTAAACTGAACTGAACTTAATCTCTGAAAACTGAACTGACACTGTTTCAATTTACTATAATCTTCTATGTGAAGCTGCTTTGACACAATCTACATTGTATAAGCGCTATTCAAATAAAGGTGAATTGAATTGAATTTTATTCTGTACACACAGAATGCATTTTAAATGTGAGTGAAACGTCATATTTACTGTTTTTGGTAAAAATACAATGTCATAATAGGGGTAAATTCAAGTTCCATTGTCCTACAGTGTAACAGATATGTTTACGTAAAAATGTAAACACACACACACACACACACACACACATACAATTTACTGTATTTATCAAAAAATAAATATCTAAAAACAAAACAACATCATAACAAATTTAATTCATTCATTCATTTTCCTTTGCCTTAGTCCCTGATTCATCAGAGGTCGCCACAGCGGAATGAACCGCCAACTATTCCAGCATATGTTTTACGCAGCGGATGCCCTTCCAGCCGTAACCCAGTACTGAGAAACACCCACACACTTTCATATTCACACACACACACTCATACACTACGGCCAATTTAGCTTATCCAGTTCACCTATAGCGCATGTGTTTGGACTGTGGGGGAACGCCAACCTGATTTCACCCAATTGGAGGACACGTTCCTGGATTAACATCAATGTTGATCCTGGAACAACATTCCAATCAGCCAATCAGAATTAAGGGATATGTTTACCTTTTATGTTGAGTTTAGGCTTACAGTTATGTTTATGCACTTCTACATGATTGTTATCCAACTTATTCCCCTCTGATTTGGGGAATAATTTACAGTTATGGTTGGGTTTAGGGGTAGGGAATAGGTATGGATTACATTTTCAAACAAAAATGATGTTCCAGGATCAACATAGATGTTAATCCAGGATCGCATTGTACATGGCAAAATCATGACGTGCTTAAAGGGAAACCGGAGCACCCGGAGAAAACCCACACCAACACGGGGAGAACATGCAAACTCCACACAGAAATGACAACTGGCTTAGCCAGGACTCGAACCGGCGACCTTCTTGCTGTGAGATGACGGTGCTAACCAATGAGACACCATGCCGTTCTGAGGCCACACTGCGATACTTTAATATGCCAACAAACAATTCTTGTTAAATATCATCAGTTTTGCTATACACTGAATGACAATGTATGATTTAGTTGTAATTTCTTTACTCCAAATAATGAATTAGAAGTGCCTAACCTAAGCTACGGACATGAAATAAATAATAAATAAAGTCTACATCACACTTGCGTTGTTTTGATGCTTTGACCCACATTCAAAATAGTTTCCTGAAGTAAAAGGTACTTCTTAATGACACGAAATGCCATATGATGACAAATCACACTGCTTTTTTGATATTATTTTCATCATATACACATTCTCTAGAAAAATAGTCATTGTTTTGTCTGTAAACTACCTAAATACAATAAAACAAACACACCTACGCTGAAAGAAATGCATTTCTCTGAACTGCATCTATCTATCTATAACCTCACCAGACCCTCAGTTTAGGCCAAATGCTGAGCATGACTCAATTCAGCTGATTTCTATCACTTGGGAGTTTAAGAGGGCATTGAGCTTTACACAGAACCATTTCATTCAAGCATTTCATTTGTTTTTATTTCATTTTTGTACACTATTTTAGGACGCATTGGCCTGTTTTATTTCTGGGGATGTGAAATGACACTTTTCCAAAGCAATATTTTGTCTTGGGCACTCGAAAAATGTGGAAAAAATATTAAAAAGTCTTTATTTACATGGCTAATCTTTAAAAAACCTACGCATTTACCTTTTTTTCCCCTCTATCAATGCTAAATTAATGACGATTGTTGAGTTGACAGGCAGCACGGCGGCTCAGTGGATAGCGCAATCGCCTCACAGCAAGAAGGTCGCTAGTTCAAGCTTCGGCTGAGCCAGTTGGCGTTTCTGTGTGGAGTTTGCATGTTCTCCCCGTGTTGGTGTGGGTTTCCTCTGGGTGCTCCGGTTTCCCCCACAGTCCAAACACATGCGCTATAGGTGAATTGAATAAACTAAATTGGCCGTGAATGTGTATGGGTGTTTCCCAGTACTGGGTTGTTGTTGGAATACATATGCTGGAATAGTTGGTGGTAGGGTTGGGCCGATAGACGATGCCATTGTCCATCGCCGATGGCCGATAGACATCACGATGCTGAGCCGGCGTCGCCAATCCTCTGCCCTGCCCCCCTCGCAAACCCACTCGTGAAAGATACACACTCAGGCCTCGTTTACACTAATACAGCTTGCTTTTAAAATGGCATTTTAGAACGAAAATGATCCACGTCCACACTGGAGTTTCATCTAGCATTTCTGAACAGCCCTCCGTCCACTGAAAACGCACATCACATGACCACTGTTACGTTCCTGTGTTGCGTGATTATTATTATAATTATTTTTCTCCGCTAGTCTCTCTCTCGCGCGCGCGCTCTCTCTCTCTCTCTCTCCCGCTTCCACCCATACAGTGACTCCGATTGGCTACCGCTGCCCAGCTGTTTGCCGTACCCCCCTGACGTCACTCCCACAGTCTCCAATCCAGTCGCTGCCACCGTGGCATAAAAGTGGTGACCGGACGCTACTCGGGAGGCCCTGAATTTTCTGTGTTGTGTTGTGTGTCAGTGAAATTTCAATCCGTTTTCAGTGTGTTACAATTTGTTATATGTCCGTGTTATTTGTCTGTTCTCCATTTTGTCTACCATCAGTGTTACGCGCATCTGAGGTTGGAGAGTGGGACAGGTAAGAATGTCGTGCGACATACATTGTGCACACGTAGCTTTGAATATCACTTTTGTTAGACACACTAGGTAAGGGGCGTGCTCCACCCACTGTACTTTTGTTTTTTCTCACACATATATATATCAGAGTAGATTAGATAATAATAGACGCGAAGATTCTTTTCTTTTGGATAGTTAGGGTAGAGTTTGGGCCAGTAGAATAGATTGTTTTGTTTTATTTATTTCTATTGTTTGGACGCCGCCCGCGTCTCATCTCTCCAACTCTCCCATCTATTTGTTCAAACATCTTGTGTCCCCACTTGTTGTCTGTAATTTCAATATTCTTGTAAATATTTATTGTTCTTTCTATATACATATTTCTGCATTTATTATTATCACTATCTTTGTAAATAAACTCACTTTATTGCATTCAGTTAGTCTTGGTATTTTGTCCCTCACTTGTTGATATTTTTGTGTTTGCTTATGTGTTTCACTCAAAAATTAATGTTCCTCTCCTTCCCCTTGACTTACCATCTTTAAGATTGTAACACCACACACACACACACACACACACACACACACGCACACACACACACACACACACACACACACACAGCCACAGCCACACACACACGCAGTCATGGGCTCGTCTGAGCTCCAGAGAACAGTGTACATCGGACAGTTTATCAAGGATGTTGAGCTGATGCGGGGTTTGTCGCGGACGAAAGCGAAGACCGAGGGTCACTGAAATGATGCAGGGTTTGTTGCGGACGAAAGCGAAGGGTGGGAGACGTGCCGCGGACGCCGTCCTGACTGCTCTGCCGCCTCTATGGACGCGCCGGCCCTGACTGACACAGATCACTCTGCCTACTCATGCCAGAGTCCCACGGAAAAAGTGATTGACAGGTGGTAATTTGTGTGTAACTTATCTTTAGTTATTTATGATTTGGTTATGAGTAAAACAAGACCATGCGGGCCAGGTTGTTGAAAGGTAGGCTACAAATAATTAATTCGTTATGAATTAATTAATTATTCATAAATAATAATTCACCTTCGCCTATGAAGACGATGCCATCGTCCATCGCGATGTTTCACATTAGACATCGTATGATGCTAAATTGGTCAACATCGCCCAACCCTAGTTGGTGGTTCATTCCGCTGTGGCGACCTCTGAAATAGAGACTAAGCTGAAGAAAAATGAATGAATGAATTCTGTGTCCCAGCCCTACATTGACCTGTTTTATGTCTGGTCATGTGAAACCAGCACAGGCTCATGCTGAATCCCAATAAAGAAATGTGAAGTTAAGAGATCTGCGGAGTCAGACTGTATTTCTCAGGTCAGTATAAACACTGTCAGGAAGCCAGAAAAACACACTCAGCAGGAATGTCACAGAATATAAGCTGTCATACAAAGACAAATGCTTCTGGTATATGTTAAAGCATGCCTAAAATTAAAAGCAATAGACAAAGATGCTCTTTTATTCACACTGCTGTAAGAGATGTTAGAATGTTTATTAAAGTATATTTTTCGGTCTGTCTTGTACATTAAACATTCAGGGCTCTATTTTAATGATCTAGGCGCAAAGTCTAAAGCTCATGGCGCAAAAGCATTAAGGTCGTGTCCGAATCCACTTCTGCTATTTTAAGGATGGAAAAATCCACTCTGCGCCACGGCGCATGGTCTAACAGGGTTGTGCTTATTCTCTTAATGAGTTCTGGGTGTGTTTTGAGCATAACCTGCATTAAACCAATCAGAGTCTCATCTCCGATTCCCTTTAAGAGTCAGTTGCGTCACGACTTGGCGCATTTGCTATTTACATGGCGGACTTTGTAAGTGTAAAAACTGAAAGCTTCACTAGTGAGAAAACAGTTAAACAGAGCATCTGCAGCGCAAGGATAAAGAATGAGCCTCCGCCATTCAGCCTCTTTCTCTTTCTCTTCACTTACTCCTTTACTTTCGTGGATAAGGAAATGGTCCATTGAAGACATCAATTAGCCTACATATTTAATTTCATTTGTTAAGCACAAAGATTTGTTAAAAAAAAAAAGCCCCCCGAGGTAAAGAAGGAATGGAGGTACTGGTTTTTTTATGTAGAAAAATATAATTTTGGTAATATTTTAATCAATTATTTTTTTCATCTGTAAAGATATTTGTGTATTGCTGTACATCCTGTGTGTATTCAGCAATGTGTAAGTGCACAACTAACGCGCTTTGCGCTGGACTTTAGACCTGCTTTCAGCTGGTCTATTGCACAATTATTTTAGTTCCTTAAAGGGTCACGAAACACCAAAACACATTTTTTGAGCTGTTGACAGTCATATATGTGTCCCATGCTGCTATAAACACTATTAGGACACATATATATCACTAAAAAGTGAAAATTGGTTGTTTTTGCGTTATTTTGAGCAAATTCGCTCTTCTGGTTTGAAGTGAATTTTTGAAGCTGCATCACGGCCATGAGATACTTGCGTGTATTCCAGCGTGAGGCCTGGATGTCTGTACCTGCGAGTACATCGTAACATCTCTGAGGGTGCGGCATTAATTCATGAGAAAGACTTGGTTCAAACCAATCAGCGCGCTCTATTGTGAATGAGGTGCAACTTCATTAATATGCATGATAGCTTCGAAGACTGTTTTGCCTGTTACAGTGTTCAGACGACAGAGAGACACCACGTTGTGTTGCCAAAACAAATGGAAGAACAAGAAATTGGAGACACGGGTCATCAGTGTTGCATTTATTAGTGTGCTGCGTTTATTAATGTGCTGCAACAAAGGTTTTGTTTGCATTTTCCCGCTATGAGAGCGCAGCTGAGGAACACAGCGCACGCGACAGAAATGCGTTTGTAAGGAACATTTTACCCGAGAGCTTTTCACATCTGAAAATTATGAAATCCGGATTTGCCGCTCGTCTCCTTTTAGAAAAGACACGGCTCCAGTCTAGACACAAACAGCTTTCTGACGCTACCTACCGAGTGCATCTAAGTTACCGAGAAATGCAGAGGATTTTTTTTCTCCCATTCGCCATGCGGTATCAAACACTCCAATAAAACTCCACTTTCCAGCAGTTACTCGCTTTCAATATCTCGTTTGTCATGGGGGACATGCAGGAAATGTTCCTGATTAAAAGTGAAAGTGCTACACTGCAGTTAAAGTCGACAAATTAATAATTTGGCAAATAATTTGATTACTGATGTCCATGTAAACACAGTCACTGTCTTTCTCCTCTGCGTCTGTGTGTTTGTTTTGCCTCTGTGTAAATCAGCGCGAAACTCATTCATTCATTTTCTTGTCGGCTTTGTCCCTTGCGGGGTCGCCACAGCGGAATGAACCGCCAACTTATCCAGCACGATTTTACGCAGCGGATGCCCTTCCAGCCGCAACCCATCTCTGGGAACTTCCACACACACATTCACACTTATACACTATGGACAATTTAGCTTACCCAATTCACCTGTACTGCATGTCTTTGGACTGTGGGGGAAACCGGAGCACCCGGAGGAAACCCACGCGAACGCAGGGAGAACATGCAAACTCCACACAGAAACGCCAACTGACCCAACCCAGCCGAGGCTCGAACCTGCGACCCAGCGACGTTCTTGCTGTGAGGCAACAGCACTACCTACTGTCAGCGCGAAACTCCCACGCCCAATTGGAACACCCAATTGGAAACTCCCATATTTGCAAATCCTTCCCTCTTTCCCTCCCCCGACACTCCCACCTAAACACAGCTGGACACACCCACTTTCCTGACTTTTTCCAAACTAGAGGTGTGAAAACACCCTGCTGAGACAGGGGGGTTTCGTGGCCCTTTAAAATAGCAGCGCACCAACAATGCGCCTTAACACGCCTCTTTTCTAGACCAGCACACCCATGAGTCCACAAAGTTAATTAGGGTTGCGTTGGTCTGAAAATAGCAACAAATCGCACCAAACACACCTTGCACCTTATTGCGTCGGGTGTATGATAGGACCCATAATCATTTAGCAGACACTTTTGTCCAAAGCGGCTTACAATTGAGGAGGCAATTAGAGATTCAACAAGAAGAGGCAGTACACACAACAAGTGCTGATTTTACAAAGGAACTGCTAGTGCTCAGAGAATTAGGTGCTAGAGTTAGGAGAGGGGGAGTGTTTTTTAAAGAGAGTGTTTCTACAGGTCAAGCCCACTCACCTGTGTGAAGCACATTTTATAAATGAATAAATGTTTTTTTGTTTGTTTTTTGGTGCTGATTGTAAGTAAGTATTTGGTGCAAAACTGGTGCAAGTGTAACGCCGAGTTCAGACTGCATGATTTTAGCCCTGATTTTGACTCACCGACAGGTTTGGAGAAATCGCCGACAAATGCCTGAAATCACAAGCAAATCGGTGCTCGTTCACGTGAGTAGCAATAACACAGTCTGAACTATCAAGGACGCGATATGTGAGAATCGCCGATGCCCGTGAGATATTTGGCATGCTAAATATATGGAGCTGTCGGTGATTCAAATCATGCCGTGTGAAATGAGTTCTGGTTGAAAATAACATCAATGATCTCCTCGTTCAATACTGGGTACCTGCAGGCCAGCGGGAGGCTGGGGGAGAAGTTAAAAGCGCTCATTTTCAGTTTATTTGGACCCAAGAAATTGAGGAAAAACTCCTGGAAATTTGGCAGGAGCACCCGTGTCTGTTATCACAATCAGGTCAAAAAATAAAAAATAAAAAAATAAAAGAGAAATTGCTCCCTTCAAAGCCAATTGAGCAAAATAAGTACATTTTCTACCCCACTAAAGGCGTCTTTCTCATTATGTAGTTAATAACAAGATTTTTAGTACGTGCCCTCGCGTTGTTTCCATGTCTTCTCACGTTTGTTTGGTTGTGAAACATAGTTTGAACAAAGTTGTCGGCGATTCTTCCTATTTTAAAGTCATGCAGTGTGAACCACACTGTCGCCGATACATCTTGCAGTGTAAACAAAGCACAGACAAAACGCTAGCCCAGATAGTCATGCAGTGTAAAAACATCCATGACACGACTACTTTGAAAATCATGCAGTCTGAACTCGGCATAAGTTAAAGTGTCAGAGAGATGAAAGAGTGTGTTTTCTACAGGTGGTTTGTCAAGCCCACTCACCTGCGTGAAGCACGCTTCATAAATGCACAATGTATTTTTTATTATTTTTATTTTTCATGAAGATAAGGCGAGATTGCAATAAAGTGTCTGGTGCAAGTGTCAAAGTGTCAGCGAGATGAAAAGGTGGTTTGTCAAGCCCACTCACCTGTGTGATGCTTATAGATTTTATGTTGCATCAATAATTACCTATTGGGTTTATGATAATCAACTTGAACTGCTCAGCGGTGTATATCAACACGATTTGTACATTGTCTAAGAACAACTTGAGTGGTGCATGATAAACAAACTCCGGCTGGTTGCTAGGGTATATTTATATGCAATGTATTTACCTGACTGTTTTTATAACCTGTTTGCACTCATTCATTCATTCATTTTCCTTCGGCTTAGTCCCTTATTTATCAGGGGTCGCCAAAGCGGAATGAACCACCAACTATTCCACCATATGTTTTACACAGCGGAAGCCCTTCCAGCTGCAACCCAGTACTGGGAAACACCCATACACTCTCACATTCACACACTCATACACTACAACCAATTTAGTTTATTCAATTTCCCTATAGCTGTCACGGTTGTGGATCTGTCTGTTTCTCGTGTATGTGTGTGTGTGGGTGTGTTTGTTTGGGTGTATCTTCACTGCGTGGCTGTGTGTGTTTACATTCCTCAGCTGAGCGATCACGTGTCTTGCTGCTGCTCAGTCTCACTCAGCTGTTATCTATTAACCACAGGTGCTGTGCGTTACCACGCGCCTTTATATGTTCAGTGTTTGTATAGTGTGTTTGTCAGTTCGTTGTGTTCACGTCTTGTCTGTTTCCTGTTAGGCAGCTCTTGCTGAATTCGCTGGTGGGGAGTCATCATAGAGTCCGTTGCCTTTGGACTTTTCTAGCGCGGCTTGTTTCATTGATGTTGTTTCAGCTGCTTGCATTGATGACACCCATAAGAGATTCACGTTGTCTGTTGCTCTGAAGAACTATTACCGCTGTTTAGCGTGACGATTTCCTTGAGAGATGCACCATCGCTCTACCCCATCCCTCGATATCTGGTGAGATATCAGTGAGAGACTTCACTCTGGATCTGTTGCTCTGAAGAACTATTACCGCTGTTTAGCGCGTCATTTTCCTTGAGAGAAGCACCCTTGCTCTACTCAATCCTTCGATATCTGGTGAGATCTATACCAGTTGTTATTCCTGTTATCCCTGTTTATAAATCATCTTGCATTCACTTGCATTTGGGTCTCCTGTGTATTTGTGACAATAGCGCATGTGTTTGGACTGTGGGGGAAACCGGAGCACATGGAGGAAACCCACATCAACACGGGGAGAACATGCAAACTCCACACAGAAATGCCAACTGGCCCAGCGGTGGCGCAGTACCAGTGACCTTCTTGCTGTGAGGCGACAGCACGACCTACTGCGCCACTGCGTCGCCCTCAGCTTGTTCAACCCTTTTATTTTTTTTAAATGAGCTGAAGCAACACAATTCATGAGATTTTTGGGAGGACTGTTTCACTGTTTTATGCTCAATATGCTTCAATTTGTTAACTTAATCAATTTGTGTTGAGACAACATGAATGAATTGTGTGGAACCCTACATTTTCTACAGTGTGTTTTGTTTTTGGGTTGTTCAGAAACAATACACCATTATGGCCTACTAATATAAAATGCAAACGGCTTTTATTAAACACTTAAGCTTTCAAACAGGCTCCCAATGCTGACATATGAAGAGCCCGTATTGTATAACGTTTTCTATTATTATCAAACACAGTGAACGCATCTGCTGTGGTGATATCAGTTCTCAAGAACACATTACTGGATCACACTCAGTTTCCAAGTGTGATAATGACAAATGTAAAAGAATATAGCGAGAAGGAAAGCGCTAAATATTAAAGCAGATGATGTTTATTTGACAACACGGAAATTGATGACACTACTAAGAGTGTCACTGACAACAGCATGTCTATATATATACAGTATATAAATACATGTATTATTTTTAGACTTTCTGAAAATCATGCTGTGTGGACAAGAAGTGTTTTGTAATTAATATCAGCATAAATTAACGGGTGTGTGACTTTACAAATGTAGTCTAAAATGTCAATAATTATAAATTGTTTTAATAATATTTTTTAAATACTTAACCCTCGTGGATGTTTTGACATGCCCTGACATTTGTGCTTATTTCAGCTACTTACTACATAGTATTGACCAACATGTATTTGTTTTGTATTCAGCACAAACTGTGCTACAATAATATGTGAGACATATTGATGCTTGCGTTTTTTAGAAAAAATATATTATGCATGGTTAGAAGGTTTTGGAGAAAAAAATGTAGCTGAAATAAAGTATAAAAAAAAATCACACTGAATGCGCCTGAACAAGACTTTTGAGTAACCAGTCTTGTAGGCTAGACTATTTACTTCACAATTATGTGAAAATTATTCTGTTCTCTCATTCAAAGAAAACATTACAATGATTTACATTTTGTCAAGTCTATTTTGGGTCAGCATATTGTATGCGTAGGAGTGACACTGGTCATGAATATCTTACTGTGCGTTTACACTGAAAGCAGCGAGAGCGTCAAAGGTCGCTCTGGCCGCCCTGGCAACAACGCTGTCTGCCTTTAGCTCCGGCGGCGAGAGCGTCAAAATTCGCCACACATTGATCTCGTACTTAAAGGAGCCGTTGCTGCATATGATATCAGTTACAATTCCGCATAAAACATGCTTTCTATCGTGAAGATGTTGCACACTTATTATCAAATTCACTTAACTACGGAAGATCAAGCATTGCATTTAGCTTTGCTCCAATATGTGTCCATATGCCTGAAATATTCTGAAGCAGCAATACTGTTTTGTATTGTCGCATGAAATTCCCACTTTTTTTTTAAGAAAAAAAATAATATATATAACATTGATGCACATCAGTAACTTGCCACTAACTTTTTTTAATGTATGTTCCTGTAAGGAAAACATTGCAAATAATTGGAAATCCAGCAACCGCAATAATCAAACCCTTGGGAACAACTGTGGTGGGAACCAAAGTTCTCTGTGTCTCTACCAGTGTTCTCTGACTCCTCTCAAGCGGTGGACTTCTACATTCCGATTGCTTGCCGCCGAACCACGTCATAGCTCATTACCATAAAGTTGACTTGATTTCAACTCTCATCGACGCCCACACCGGCGAAGACGCGCCGCGCTGCTCCTCGCCGCTTATCGCCGCCGGCTCCCATTGAAAATGAATGACTTCCGGCTACTTTGACGCTCTCGCCGCTTTCGGTGTGAACGTACAGTTACACCTGGAGAGACAAAAGACACTCCCCCACTGGCTAATGTTCACCCATCTAGGGCATTGTAAAGCAATGTCCAGCTGCAAAAGCTAGCCAAAACTAAATGCTTCTTGCCAAACCCCTTTGACTAAATTAATATGAATTTAATATTATTTATTCAGTCTCTCCAGGATTTTGCAAGGATTTTTTTTTCTGTTTGAAGCTTAAAATGACTTTTCTCAAAACCTAAGGTGTCAACTTAAAGTGTTTTGTTGTGAAAAAACCCCAAAACAAAATACAAAAATCTTGTAAAATGGTCCTTACTTAGGTCTCAAGAACTACTGAACCCAGCAAATCCTGGAGAAATGGTTAAATAAAACATATCCACATTCATAGTTTTCAATTTTGGTCATACGGTTACACCAATAAATCAATGTCTTATTTTAGTAATTGTTGTTTATTTATTTTGATGTTATGTTTATGCAGTTTTATATTAGAATTTTAGAACTGAATAAAATCAATAGCATTTCTCCAACTTGCAAAACACAGTTTTCGGAAACCCTGAACTTTTAATATAAATATTCGGCCACACATTATTTTAATGTACAATTCATGCTATTAACAAACTATTAACTAAGGCAGGGGTGCTCAATCCTGTTCCTGGAGATCTACCTTCCTGCAGATTTCTGTTGCAACCCATATCAAACACACCTGCCTGTAATTATCAAGTGCTGTTCAGGTCCTAATTAATTGTTTCAGGTGTGTTTGATCAGGGTTGGAGCTGAAATGTGCAGGAAGGTAGATCTCCAGGAACAGGATTGAGCACCCCTGAACTAAGGCTTGTATTCAATAAACTACTAATTAGCTACTTATTAATAGTTATTAAGGTATTAGTTGTATTTAGTTATTGATTAGGGATGTAAAATAAGAGCATGGTTTATAAATGCTAATAAACAGTTCATATCTTAAAGGTGGAGTAGGTGGTTGTCTTCAAAACCATTATTTGTTGTGCTGGTTGAAAGTCTCTTCACATTCCAATTGTATTGATTAAAGTAAATGATCTAAATGTGTTTATATGTATATTTATATTCTGAATAAGGCATAAAACTAAAAAATGTTCATCCAATTAAAAATTGTAAGGCCAAAAATTCCCATAATTCTGCTAAGTAGCCCAAACTGTCTGTCAACAAATGTAGATTAATACATCTGCGCAGCCCTGTTCATGCAGACAGATCCGCCATTTGCGTGTACACATGAGAGAGTGACAGCAGTAAAAACAAATGCTGAATCAAAACTTTTTAAAATCCTGAATCAATATTGGAGTTACCATGGCTAAAGTATTTCTTTTAGACAGGTAATGTTCTGTTTTAAAACTATTTTAGTCACGCAAAGCTGATGTAGATTGTGTTGTTATGAATGGGTTATATGCACAGAAGTGTTGTTCAGCCACTGAAATCTTCCCGTGATAGATTCGTATGACTATTTTCAGTTTCATAAGGGCCTTTTACAGCATCTATAATGTAGATTTATATTTAGTTTAACAACAAAACATCAGTAAATAGGGCTATTCTGCCTAGCCTACTTTACAGAGCTGAAGTTGCTTTTATATTCACATTTGTTCATTATTGAACAATGACAGCCTGTGACCAATGACTGTATAAAATATGGACGAATCGACAGAGCCATTTTCCATTAAACGCTGTGAAGAAAAAAACGCCTTGTGACGGGCACAAACTGTCGCAAAAGACTGCTGAAATTGGAGCCTGGGCATGCGGGGACTGCCTGATGGAGCCAGAGGAGGAGCTGCGGAATTGAACTTCCAACCAAACGCTTGTACATCAAATCAACCACGCTCCCCGAACTTCTCACTTGACCGCCGGCGTCTGCACTCTAACAAAGGCTCGTTAATGTACACTTTGCGTTTACATAGTAGCCTGCGTTTGCTGTTTTATCAACACAAATGGTTGAAATAACGTTAACAAAGATGAGGTTTTATATAATGAAGATTTCATCGCGCCAGCTCCGGGCCGCAGCGCACATTACTCGCGGGCCAATCCGGCTTGGATGCAGCAGCGTCGGCTTGCTAACGGCCGCCGCATCTGGCCCAATTGACTCGGGCTGGAATCGGGCAGTGAGTCCATAGGCATCCGGTCCGAGTAGGTACAGCAGACGGAGTCAGGCCGTGGGGTAAGTCTCCAGCAGGCGAGAGTCTAGCCGGAACTGGCCCGAGTGTATTTTGCGATCTGGGTGGTTAGGCGTGCATCAGCAAACTGATAAAGCCCTGACCTTAAAGAATAAACAGTGTTCCACCAGATCCTGTATGTCAGAAACTATAGTTTACTGCTGAGCAACTCGTTTTATCATGGTAAAATAACACAGAAATCGAATAATAACACTTCAGTCTCCTGCCGAAGCTCCGACGTCTGCTTTGAGAAACTGTCAATCACAGCTGTCAATCACGATGACACGCCCAGCATTAAATTACTGCTCAAAACATACTCTTTACAGAAATGAAGATCTGCACCTATATCAGCACGATAACCAGTGCCTTAACAGACCAGAACCATCTTTCGGAACATTTTATTGCAAGTGTAATTAATTTTTTTATTTGGGCTCAAGTCTCATTCATTAACACGGAGGAGGCGGGCTTTATGACTTGTACTGCAGCCAGCCCCCAGGGGGCGATCCAACAGCCGAGACCTTCACTCAAAAGCAGGCTTGTGGCACACTTGCCTGTGACGTGCTCCTTATTTTGTTTACCATGTTACTCATTCGGTCTGAAATGGCATGGAAGTATGGCTTAGTTAGTAATAAGTGTAATTCCTGCACGCTGCGGGTCAATCACAAAGTATACAGTAGTGGCTTTAAGACAGCGCGTGAGGGAGTGAGAACAGTGATCCTTGCGTGCATGAAATATTCCACATTATGACAAGTTTTGTTGCTACACAACTGAAACGTGCTGGATATAATACAGTTTTTCGTTGGGAACTGTATTATTATAAAGTACTATAAAGTTTTCTAACTGGTGAATGACATGATCTAGTACAGAGGTGGGCAAACTACGGCCCACGGGCCATATGTGGCCTGCTGAACACTTTCATCCGGCCCGCGAGGGAGTTTTAAAAATGCTGCTTCTGAGTAACGTTTTGGTTTCAGAATTAGTAAATTAATGATGCGATACAAGTGAACGCCATTTGATGGCAGTATTGCACGCGGTACAGTTAGTGCAACCAGTAGAATTAGAACACTCTCGGATATTAAAATGTACTGGACCGTTAATGACTGAAAATGAGTCAGGCAAAAAATAAAATAAAATTGACTCTGAATGTCGTGTGTTTAAGGAAGAATGGACAACAAAATGCGTCTTCAGCAATAACGAACAGAAAGAGGTTGGTCTAATATGCCAAGAAAGTATTGCTGTTTTTAAAGACTACAACCTAAGCTGCTGATCACACCGAACGCGCATTTACGTTCCAAAAACGCGAGGTGGACCGCACTGCCTTTTTGTTGACAAGAAAAAAAGGAGCGTGGTGCGCTTTATGTCGTTGAATCAGCTTGGTATTTTGCGAGAGTGTTGCTGTTAATATTAATATAACTTATTTTCAGGCTCATTGTTCACATGAACACGCTCATAATAACATGACTTGGAATAACAAAGACTAAGATTCTTCTTCCAAATTATCTCAGATTTATAATGATTGATATGAGCATATTAATACAAGCTAAAATGAGATTGTTGTGAATTTGACTCAAATTATATAATAATTGAATACATCCCCTTTAAAAAGTTCTTTTATCAAAGATTTGTGGTTTTATCAAAATTTATGATGAATGATCTGTATATTCTAAAAGCAGTGCAAAGTAGATTATTGTAAATTTGACTGAATGGTAAACTTTAAGAACTATTTTAATGTGTTAATGTGAGATTTTTTTTGTCTCCACTGTAAAAATTATTACATTATTATTATTATATTTTTAAGGGATTATTTTATTGTTTTATGACGATTGATAATTAAATATAAATAGCAGTGCAAATTCATTTGACTTGTAAATTTGACTCAATAATAACTATTGAAAAAAATCTGTTTTGTGTTAATGTGACATTTTTCTGTCCGACATTACATTTCTATGTATACTGCCACTATAAATAAAAGTTATTTTTGAAGGATTTGACATGTGGCCCTTCACTTGGTTTGCAAAACTTGATGTGGCCCTCGGGTCTAAGAAGTTTGCCCACCACTGATCTAGTGGGTCTCTGTCATCTTTAAGGTGCGCTTTCGTGATTTCAGGAGGCGTGGCTTTGGACGGCAGGGAAGGGACGGGCTGTTTCTCAATTCCAAGAACGCAGAGAACGGACTTGCGTTCTTGTGAAGAGCGGTCTTGCCAGGTGTCCTCGGAAGAACGAACTCGAGGGACCGCGAGAACAGAGAACCCAGAGAAATGAGATGCTGCGTTCTTCCTGATGGTCATGTGACCTTCCTGAGTTTTTAATGGAAAATTATTTAAACATTACAGCATTCATACAACCATTTATTGTTTTTCCCCTTTTCACAATATATACTCTGCATAAAGTCTGTACAAATATACAATGCACAATATAAATTAAACAGATTTTAATATGAATTTCAGCAAATAAACACCCTCAATGTGTTTATTCCTTTATTAAGATGTCCATGGTGATGTTTATATTCACTGTTTCATTTAGGGAAACTCCTGAGGTAAATAAGTGATATCGCTGAACTTTAATAATAAATCTAAATAAAATGCTGCGCTTAATTCCCACCTCCAGTCGCAATGACTTCTGGGACTTCTAGAGCGAGATCAGTGCACAAGTCTGCATCGATGCATCCTCGATATCAAGAACACATCCGGGAAGTTTGACGCGTCCTCTGTTCTTGCGGTCTTGAGTATTGGAACTGAACTTTGGCAGTTGATGATGACGTTACACGAGGACGCAAGACCGCTGAAGAATGCATATTGAGAAACAGCCACTGTGTTTTCAAAGCTATTATGCTAACCGTTAGCTTTTTGGCAGATCACCTACTGCACCTTTAATTATAGACAAGTTATAAGCCTGTAGTAATATTGTAAAATGCTACTTAAACTAAAGTGTTAGCAATTATTCTAATATACAGCAATAGACAGTTTTTGTAAAAAATCACATTAACACAAGCCTTCAAAAAACGCATGATACTAGCAAATATCTGTCTCACTTACTCTAAAGAAGAACTCTTCATTCCACTTCGGATCCAACGTCTATTAATAGAAAAAGACAACAACAGAAAGAAGAAAAAGTTGTGAAACATCTCTTGAGCAACTGGTGAAATGTGTATTAAATCCCGCACAGGCATACCTTTTTAATGGTCTTGGTTTGTAGACTGGTGATTTCCCCATTGACTGGGTCATAGAGAGAGATTCGAGTGTACGGGTCACTGTAGATGAAAGGTAAACAAACAAATATTACAAAAGCAAAGCATAGAAAAACAGGTCCATTCTTTGAGTCTTACAGGACGTGTTGCCAGTGGTGTAAAGTACTTGAGTAAATGGACTTTGTTACTTTACTTAAGTATTTCTTTGGCTACTTTGTACTTGTACTGAGTATCAAAAATATAAGCAACTTTTACTCTCTACTTGACTACATTTTTGATTGAATATATGTACTCTTTACTCCACTACATTTGAACGGATGCTTTCCGTTACTCATTACATTGTGATTGTGCACGACAAGTCGGCATCTTTATCTACCACAGCTAATTTGTTGGGCAGATGAGGCGATATCGCCATCTGCAGGGTGCTGAAGGTACTGTATGCTATTTATGAGCTAAATCATGTGAACGTGTATTAGCAGCTTGCCTAATACCAGGTGTTTAATTAGCGACATGGCTGCAGCCAGTGATGAAGCCGAAGCTTGAATTTATTTGTAGTTTACTAAGTTGAAAAATAACAGTGCTCCTCTTTGTTTAATTTTAATACAGAGAAAACATAATTAATCAATTGAAAAACTACTCAAAATAAAAATATTGCCCCCCTCTGATACTGAGAAATGAATTACATCAAAGTCAGCTCTGATTTTTTTTACTACGTTTTACTACTTTTTTATTTTTTTTTTAATTGTTTGTGCCTTTTTTGAACATTTGAGTTCTGAGACTTTTTGTTCTATTTTTTAAATATATTTTGTTCTGCCATTTTGAAACATTAAGGTGTTAAATTTAATTTATATATTAGGAAAATTAAACCTTTCTTGGTGTTCTTTGAGCCTACATTCAGTATGAGTAAAATACTTAAGTTCTTTTAAAATCGGATACTTTAATACTTTTACTCAAGTCTTATTGGAATTGGTGACTTGTAACTTGTAATGGAGTCATTTTTACAGTAAGGTATCTGTACTTTTACTCAAGTCTGGTTTTCAGGTACTCTTTACACCTCTGCGTGTTGCTTAATATTATAATAGTCATAGGATATGACCAGTGTTGGGTAAGTTACTTCAAAAAAGAAAACCATTACTAATCACACAATTCATTTATTTCCCTATGCTTAGTCTCTTATTTATCAGGGGTCGCCACAGCGGAATGAACCGCCAACTATTTCATCGTATGTTTTAGGCAGTGGATGCCCTTCCAGCCGCAACTCAGTACTGTGAAAACACACACACACACTCATACACTACAGTCAATTTAATTCATCCAATTCACCTACAGCGCATGTGTTTGGACTGTGGGGGAAACCAGAGCACCCAGAGGAAACCCATGCCAACACGGGGAGAACATGCAAACTCCACATAGAAATGCCAACTGGCCCGCCCGGGACTTGAAATCAGTAACCTTCCTGTTTTGAGGGGACAATGCTAACCATTGAGCCAACATGCCGCCCCTTTTCTAATCACTTTGTCTGAAAAGTATCTTAGTTACTCAATAAGTAAATTAATTACTTGACTCAATACAATCTCAATGCATAGACGCTAGAAATTAAAGTCGTAATTCTCTAAATCTCAAGCAGGACATTTTCATTTTATTTAATTTTGTCAATTTTTAACAGTATTAAAACACAAAATGTTCACATTAATGACACCGTATCTCATGAATACCATATATTGACATTTAATTTCATATCTACATTCATTGTTTCTTAAGCATGTGTGAATGTCAGATAAACAAAACCTCCTTTACTTGAAAAATTCATTATTATGCAAAATATCTGACTAACAAAAAATACATATATACAATTATTCATTCATTCATTCATTTTTCTTCAGCTTAGTCATCATTTCGAAGGCTGCCACAGCGGAATGAACCGACAATTATTCCAGCATATGTTTTACGCAGAGGATGCCCTTCCAGCTGCAACACAGTAGTGGGAAACACCCATACACACTCATTCAAACACACTTTCATACACTACGGCCAATTTAGTTTATTCAATTCCCCTATAGTGCATGTGTTTGGACTAGGGATGGGCGATTTGGCCTAAAATCCATATTGCGATATACATTGCAGCCTCTTGCGATAACGATATATATTGCGATATATAAATTATAATAGAACCATTTCAGAACAGGTTACAGAGACCCTTAGGAAAGCCAAACTGCTATTTTTTGTTAAAGAAATAAAGAAACGTTGCATGTCGTTTTGAGAACAATTATTGTGCAAAAGTAAAACTGTAATCAAACAACACAATGTTGCAGATAAATAAACTAAATGTAGTGCCTTTTAGAAAGAAAGACTTTTCTTTTAAGTCTTGGTTCCTAAATGCCAAGTTGCAGAGAACAAAAAAACTGGTGTTTAGTCAAGGAACTTACACTGTACTGAAATTACTTCCAGTATTAAATTAGTCAAATAAAATTGTGTATTGCAGATACTTTAAATAAAAACATATTTCTAACCTGCAGCCTAAGGTAACGCATTTGATTTTAAACATTTTGTTCTCCTAATGAAATTAAAACTGGTGTCTTGATCTGCTCTTTCTCTCTCTCTCTCTCTCTCTCTCTCTCTCTCTCTCTGTCTGCTGTTGTATTGGTGCTGCTGAGAGATTGAGACGCACCAGACAAAGTTTGCTTATAAAGTAATGCAAAAATGAATACAATTAATATCGAAAGCGAAAGCAGATTCTCAGACATGTCCTGGGAAAAGAGAATGTATTGTCACCCCAAATAATGAGCTGGATCAGTCTATTTAGTCTTCGCGCTCTTCTCAAAGCTGCTATAAAATCAGGACAACAGTTCTGTATCCAGCGCGTCTCTGTGGGTCTGCATGCAGAGCATGTGAGTCTGTGGCAGAGTGTTCTCAGTTTCTCGCGAACACAGAACCGGGCTGCCCCAATAATATATCGGCCGCCCAGGTAAAATCTGTGTGGGAAGCGCTGTGTGGAAATCTGTGTGACAAGCCACGACATGCCATGCATGAGGCTCGCAAGTTGTGCAACACGCCGCCATTCGGTGCCATGCGTTGCTTAGTGCTGTTGTTGAGAGCGTCAGCATGTGTTACAGTCACAATAGATTTCCAACGTAATACACCATAAGTTAGTGTGAAGAGCATGTTGTTTTACCGTGGCCGAGTGAATTAAGTTATCAATCGAGCTTATTAAAAAAGAAAATTGCAGTTCTTGAGAACTCCCCTGCTGTAGTAGCTAATGTGCGACTAAATAAATTTTCCAGTTCGCACACGTCTATTTTTTGTCGCAAATGCGAGCGAAATGGTCGCACTGTCGAGCCCTGTCCATGTTTATTCAAGATGATGCGTTGCAGCCGGCTGCAGCTCGTTGCTCTTAATTTCGCGGGTAGATTGCGTCATCAAACATGCATTATCGCGATAGAATTAGAATCTCTATCGTAGGCCAATTTTGTATCGTTTATATCGCATATCATTTATATCGCCCATTACTAGTTTGGACTGTGGGGGAAACCAGGGCACCTGGAGGAAACCCACGTCAACACAGGGAGAACATGCAAACTTCACACAGAAATGCCAACTGGTCCGGCTAGGATTCGAACCAGCAACCTTGTTGCTGTGAGGCAACAGTGCTAACCACTGAGCCAAGGTGACACCCATAATCATACAATTAAAATTGTATTAATAATAGTTTTCTAATGACTTCGTCTAAAAAGTATCTTAGTTACTCAATAAGTAATTTAATTACTTGACTCAATACAATCTCAATACACAGACGCTAGAATTATACTCATAATTATTTGAATCTCAAGCAGGAAATTTTAATTTTGTTTCAAGAGTTCACACTTAGCTGATGATTGACTATAAAGCTTGTTTGGCATGCTGTCCCGGGAGAGAGCCCTGAGCTCATAAGATCCTCAAGCCTGGGGCTCCCTCCCATTTCCAAGGCGAGAGGGGAGTTTGAGCTCAGGTAGATCTTGAGAACTCCCCTGCTGTAGTAGGTAATGAACAGATAGTGATTGCTCTTAAGAGAGAACTACTTACTAGGAGCATGTCTATGGTGCCGATTTGGATTAGTCAATTAACTTAAGTTGCATGTTTTTGGACGGTGGGAGGAAACTGGGGGAAACCCACGTGAGCATGAGCAGAACGTGTAAACTCCGCACAGAAACGTCGGCTGACTTAGTAAGGACTAGAACCAGTGACGTTCTTGCTGTGAGGCAACAGTGCTAACCACTGGGCCACCATGCCACCCATCTAGGAAAGGAGGAGAAGTAGGGGTGGAAGGGGGGATTCTTCAAAACGAAGATGGCTGTGATATAAAACTTAGGTTATTTAAAGTGGCTTAGGAAACGTCTGATTGGTGAATCATAAATTGGATAATGCGGGACCAGCCGTGTTCAATCATAAGCATGTGATCCTCTCGAAATTAGTTTATAAATAAACTTCACTTAATTTTGTCAATTTTTAACAGTATTAAAACACAAAATGTTCACATTAATGACACCGTATCTCATGAATACCATATATTGACATTTAATTTCATATCTACATTCATTGTTTCTTAGCAATGTCAGATAAACAAAACCTCCTTTAGTTGAAAAATTAATTATTATGCAAAATATCTGAATTACATGCATACAATTACTCTGCTTCTCTTAATGTAAAATTTCTCAATAATTGTCTCATTGTTTTCTTAAGGGGCTCTGGTTGCCCCCACAGCCCAAACACATGCACTATATGTGAATTGGGTATAGGCTAAATTGGCCGTAGTGTATGAGTGTGTGTGTGAATGTGAGAGTCTATGGGTGTTTCCCAGTACTGGGTTGCAGCTGGAAGGGCATCTGCTGCGTAAAACATATGCTGAAATAGTTGGCGGTTCATTCCACTGTGGCGACCCCTGATGAGTAAAGGATGAATAAAGCAGAAGGAAAATCAATGAATGAACGAATGAATGTTTTCTTAAGCATATGCAGTTGCCCTGATAAATCATAAATATTCTTCTTTAGCTGATAAAGTATAATTATTTTGCAAATAATTTATATATCGCTCTGCGTATCTGAACTGATTTATATAGAACTGTTGAATTTATGTACATTATTTAAGGCAAGTATATTATGACAATTGAAGTGTTCAGATGCAAAAGCCGCTAAAACGCCACTTCCGCCAAAAATGAGATAATGACATTGAGGGAATGCTTTAGGCACGTAGTACACCATCAACAAATAGATTTGCTTCAAATCATCTAAATCGCAGCGTCAGCGCATTCAGAAATAACAGTTTGTTGGCAAAAGCCGCTAAACGCCGCTTGCCTTTGACAGCAAAATGTAATGTAATGTGTATTTATATAGCGCATTTATTGTGTATGGTCATACACCCAAAGCGCTTCACAATTATGAGGGGGGTCTCTCCACACCACCAGCAGTGTGTAGCATCCACTTGGATGATGCAACGGCAGCCACAGGACAACGGCGCCAGCGCGCTCACCACACACCAGCTATTGGTGGAGTGAAGAGACAGTGATAGAGCCAATTCGGTGGATGGGGATGATTAGGAGGCCATGATGGGTAAGGGCCGATTGAGGGACTTTGGCCAGGACACCGGGGTTACACCCCTACTCTTTACAAGAAGTGCCATGGGATTTTTAATGACCACAGAGAGTCAGGACCTCGGTTTAACGTCTCATCCGAAAGACGGCGCCCACTGACAGTGTAGTGTCTCCTTCACTTTTACTGGGGCATTAGGACTCACACAGACCACAGGTTAAGCGCCCCCTGCTGGCCTCTCTAAAACCACTTCCAACAGCAACCTAGTTTTCCCATGTGGTCTCCCATCCAGGTACTGACCAGGCTCAGCCCTGCTTAGCTTCAGTGAGTAAACGGTCTTGGGCTGCAGGGTGATATGACTGTGGCGCTATATCCCGAGCCGCTATATCCCGAGAACCAATCAGAAGGCACGAATCGAATCATGTGTTTTCAATGTAGCGGCGCGCTGATACGCCGGCTTTATGAGGAGACTGTTTTATTTATCTGATTTTGAAAGACTGAGTTTGATGAACTGGATGAGGCGGTCCGACTGCTAGTAAATGGCCAATTAAAACGTCCCTTACCTCAAAACTCTGTGCATTATAAAAAAAGAAAACACACTGTACAGTCAGAAGTGTAGCATGCATTCATAAGGTGTTTTTGCGCAGCAACGCTACTGTGAATGAGTCTGATTTACTATACATTAAACAGCAACTGCGTTCCACAAAAGAAAGAGTTAAGATGCCGTTCTTTTATCCCACATGGATGCTATGAGGATAAACAAGAGACGAAAAAGAGACCAAGACCTTGAGTATGGTGAGAATGAATGAATGTGTAATAAGGATGGACGCTAAAATGTAGTGAGGATCCTATACAGGTCTTTATTAGCAGGATGGTCAGACAAGCAGTGGTCAAGACAGGAACAAACAGATGTATTAGGGCAATCCAGAGTCGTAGTCGTAATAGCAGGCAGAAGGTCAAAAGGCAGGTGGCATACAGGGAATAACAAAACAAAACAAAGCAAAGGTCTAAAACAGAAGGCAAGGAAAAACGCGTCGTAATGTTCACTTATTTAGCTAGCAAGACTCAGCAACATCATGTGTTTGTGTGCTCGCTTTATAGTCAATCAGTTCATGAGTGGCTTCAGCTGTGAGAATGCAATCAGTCAGGATCTAGAACATGTGTGTGTGTGAGTGGAGTGCATGTATGGATATGTAGTCTATGAACCAGCAGATTTGTAGTCCTTGTGACTGTGTGTGTGTGTTAACCAGCGATCTCTGGCTGTGATCGCTGGTGATCGTGACAGAATGACAGCTTCTAAAAGTGTCTGAGGCATCCCCTTTTTGCCCAGTAGGCCTACCTTGTGATTTATTTGCTAATTTAAGCTATTTTTTAAAAGATAAACATAATGTATAAAACTCTACATTATTTCAATTTCCTCATATTACCTATACGTCTGATAAGCTTTTATATTAATGGACAATGCACAGATATTGATGTTTTATAATTTTACACTACATTATTTGAATCTAACAAGCTTCGTTTACAATGTTTACATTGTTCTACTTACATTAAATCTAAATCCCAAATATCAGAAATGACAACAGACTGTTAAGATTTAATTAATGTCAATTTTAATGTTATTGATTAATGCACTTGACAGATTTCATTCATTCATTTTCTTTCTGCTTTGTCCCTGGTTTATCACAGCAGAATGAACCGCCACTTACTTGACAGATTTTTATATATTGTTAATTTTAGGTGGTTTGTGTGTTTTATGTTTGGTAAAATAATTTCTAATTGCATCTTTAGTGATTTTAAACTAATTACACTGTCTTGTCCTAATAGTTGGATTTAGAGGTTTTTGCATAAAAAGCAGAAGTGGATTTAGCTGGTTTTGACGCAAAAGAAAATCTCCCTTGTTAAAAACCAAAGAATTGTCTAAAGCAGGGGTTTTCAAACTTTTAGGACACGCGCCCTCCCAAGTTTGACCAATTTCACTCGAGGGCATCCTGCTGATTTGAGTCAGAAGGGCACTTTTTTTGTCAGACGCTCACCAGTTTGACTTTTATTCACCGTTGAAAAGCACCCGCTCCATTTTATTTGCATATATTTTACTGGAACGCATAAACTCTACAGGTGCCTGATAGTTAGATGTGAAACTAACTTAAATCCGATTCACTCTAGTGAACGCATAAAAATCGTCATCATAATTTACTCGCGTGCACGCCTCAAATTCTCGCGCCCCACAGTTTGAAAACCCCTGGTCTAAAGTGACATTTTTGAAAAAAGTTATTTATTTACCAGCTAATAACCTTTTCATTACCTATAAATTGAAACTTCTGAACCTAATTATAGGAGCCTGATAGAAAATGCTCATTTACAAAAAAAGAGATCTGATGGATTTAGAGGGTTTTGCATCTGAACTCTTCAATTGTAATTTACCTAAAAAATGAAGAGTAATGCCTTACTTTAGGTTTTCAGTGCAAAATTGGTATATAACCAGCACAGGATACACTTAAATATATATATTTTTTTGCTGCTTGTTCAAACTACTTACTTAAAATGAGCTGAATCAGCACAATTCTTGAGATTTTTTTGGGCACAACTTAATTATTTTATGTTCAATCCCATTAAATTTGTTAAGTTAATTTAACCGATTGGAATATTTACACTTTTGATTATATTAAGTTGGTCGGCATGGTTGCTTAGTGGTTAGCACTGTCGCCTCACAGCAAGAAGGTCGCTGGTTCGAGCCTCGGCTGGGTCAGTTGGCATTTCTGTGTGGAGTTTGCATGTTCTCCCCGTGTTGGCGTGGGTTTCCTCCAGGTGCTCCGGTTTCCCCCACAGTCCAAACACATGCGCTAGGTTAATTGGATTAACTAAATTGGCTGTAGTGTATGAGTGTGTGTGTGTGTGTGTGTGAATGAGTGTGTATGGGTGTTTCCCAGTACTGGGTTGCAGCCGGAAGGGCATCCACTGCCTAAAATATATGCTGGAATAGTTGTCAGTTCATTCCACTATGGTGACCCCTGATAAATAAGGGACTAAGCTGAAGGAAAATGAATGAATGAATGAACTTAATCGATTTGTGTTGGGAGAACATGAGTGAATAGTGTGGACCCCTGCATTTTTTACAGTGTATGATCAACACTTAATAGATAGAATATAAGGTCTGATTTCTGATTATGTATTCAATATTCAGCCCATGGTCTACAACCAATCACTAATTAAATTTTAGTAACTCTGTTCAAATGAATTAGATGCAACATTTCTTGCTGAATATGTGTCCCTTTTCTAAGCCATCAAGTGTTACAGTAGAGGAGAGATGATATCACCGAGCGCAGATATTGATTGCATACCTACAGCTGTTATTTAGGTCAAAGTGAGCACTGTTGGTCTCCTCAAGGACAGTCAGGACAGCTGATAACACTGCCATCTACTGTCCCGCCCTGACCGGCACCCTTTCACTGAAAGCGGGAAACAACCTGGACTTTCCATCATCCTTCACTGCAAGCTATGCATAATATCCATTCTTTAGCATGTAGCTGCTTGTAAATACCCTGCGTTAAACTATTTCACTAAATACTGAAACTGAAAGTTCATCCAAAAAGGAAAGATTTACCATTACATTATTTACCTACTATCACACGGTTCCAAACAATTATTATAAGATATTAAGACATAATTATAAGATAGTTTGAAGAATGATGTAAAGCCACTGATATAAGAAAAAACCCTACTGTGGACGTTAAAGGGATAGTTCACCCAAAATTGAAAAAGTCTTTACTTATCCCAAAGCTGTTTGAGTTTATTTTATTTCTCTCTATAACCCACACACAAAAAAGATGTTTTGAAAAATGTTGGAAACCTGTAACCACTGACTTCCATAGAAGGAAAAATAATTACTATTGAAGTCAATGGTTACAGGTTTCCAACATTTTTCAAAACATCTTCTTTTGTGTTTTTCCTGCCTAATGACTTTTTGATGAATAAAAAAAGTTAATAAGGACAGGATTTATTTGAAATAGAAATCTTTAAGCATTTATTTGTCAGGTTTTGGCAATGATTCTTAATTATTCTACCGTTTTGATCAGTACTGTAAAAATTAATGTGATAGTTCACCCAAAAATTTAAATTCTGTCATCATTTACTTGTTTCAAACCTTCATAAGTTTCTTTCATTTGTTCAACACAAAAGAATATAGTTTGAAAAATGTTGGAATCCTGTAACCATTGACTTCCATCCATAGTATTTATTTTTCCTTCTATGAAAGTCAATGGTCACATGTTTCTAACATTTTTCTAAATATCTTCTTTTGTGTTCAACAGAAAAATCAATGCAGAAAATAGTTTTTCCTGCTTAAATTTTTGTGGAAATCACTCTCTGATGAATACTCTTTGATGAATAAAAAAAGGTAATAAGGACAGGATTTATTTGAAATATAAATATTTATGCATTTATTTGTCACTTTTTGGCAACAGTTTTTAATTATTCTACCGTTTTGATCAGTACTGTAAAAATTAAAGGGGCAGTTCACCCAAAAATGACAATTCTGTCATCATTTACTTGTTTCAAACCTTCATGAGTTTCTTTCTTCTGTTCAACACAAAATAAGATATTTTGAAGAATGTTGGAAACCTGTAACTATTGATTTCCTTAGTATTTATTTTTCCTTCTATGGAAGTCAATGATTACAGGTTCTAACATTTTTCTAAATATCTTCTATTATGTTCAACTGAAAAATCAATGCAGAAAATACTTTTTCCTGCCTAATGACTCTTTGATGAATAAAAAAAGTTAATAAGGACAGGATTTATTTGAAATATAAATCTTTAAGCATTTATTTGTCAGGTTTTGGCAATGATTCTTAATTATTCTACCGTTTTGATCAGTACTGTAAAACTTAAAGTGATAGTTCACCCAAAAATTTAAATTCTGTCATCATTTACTTGTTTCAAACCTTCATAAGTTTCTTTCATTTGTTCAACACAAAAGAATATAGTTTGAAAAATGTTGGAATCCTGTAACCATTGACTTCCATCCATAGTATTTATTTTTCCTTCTATGAAAGTCAATGGTCACATGTTTCTAACATTTTTCTAAATATCTTCTATTATGTTCAACTGAAAAATCAATGCAGAAAATAGTTTTTCCTGCTTAATGACTCTTTGATGAATAAAAAAGTTAATAAGGACAGGATTTATTTGAAATATAAATCTTTATGCATTTATTTGTCACTTTTTGGCAATGATTCTTAATTATTCTACCGTTTTAATCAGTACTGTAAAATTAAAGGGACAGTTCACCCAAAAATGACAATTCTATCATAATTTACCCTTCATTTGTTTCAAACCTTCATGAGTTTCTTTTTTTATTTTAAATACAAAGATATTTTAAAAAATACAGGTTGGAAACCTGTAACCTTTGACATGCATAGTATTTATTTTTCCTTCAACAGAGGTCAACGGTTTCAGGTTTCTTACATTTTTCTAAATATCGTATTGTGTTCAACAGAAAATCAATGCAGAAAATAGTTTTTCTTGCTTAAAATGTTTGTGGAAAAAGTAAATAAAGACAGGATTTGTTTGAAATATATCTTTATGCATTTATTTGTTACTTTTTGGCAACAGTTCTTAATTACTCTAGCATTTTGTTCAGTACTGTAAAACTTAAAGGGACAGTTCACCCAAAAATGACAATTCTGTCATAGTTTACACTTTATTTGTTTCAAACCTTCTTAAGTTTTTTCTTCTGTTTAACATAAAAGACGATATTTTGAAGAATGTTGGAAACCGGTAACCATTGACTTCCATAGTATTTATTTTTCCTTCAATGGAGGTCAACGGTTTTCAGGTTTCTAACATTTTTCTAAACATCTTCTTTTGTGTTCAACAGAATATCAATGCAGATTTAATGATACTTTCATAATTCTTTGATGGTTTAAAAAGGTTAAGGAGAACAGGATTTTGTTCGAAAAATATATCTTTATGCATTTATTTGTCACTTTTTGGCAAGGGTTTTTCATTATTCTACCGTTTTGATCAGTACAGTAAAAGTAAAGGGAAAGCTCACTCAAAAATTACAATTCTGTCATCATTTACTTGCTTTAAACCTTCATGAGTTTCTTTCTTCCGTTCATCACAAAAAAAGATATCTTGAAGAATGTTGGAAACCTGTAACCATTAACTTCCATAGTAATTATTCTTTCTTCTATGGAAGTCAACGGTTACAGGTTTCTAACATGTTTCAAAATATCTTCTTTGTTTGGAACCACTTGATGGTGAGTAAATAGTGAGTAAACTTTAATTTTTGGGTGACTTATCTGTTTAATGGCTGGCAATTTCAAACACTATAATAATGATTTATTTTGTGCTCAACATTAGAAATAAACTGATTTGAAAACAAGCAGAGGGTGAGTAAACGATGACAGATTTTTTAATATAAGTGTGAACTATCCCTTTAACAGCAACTGCAAACCTACAATGTGAATCAGGATATTCAAAATAATAACAAAATATTCAGAAACAGCATACATTTATGCAGAAACAGACAATTTAAGTGGGCTTTTTTCATAAGAAAATGAAGCAGGAGTTGAATGTGACTGCTGAATCAAACACAATAATGTCTCAATAAGAAAGTCAGTCTGAATTTCATGCTGACTTCACGACTGGTATTCCTCCCTTGTTCTCAGATGAATTTGACAAACCGTAATAAACACTGAAATTCAGTTATTAGGCTGTAAATACAGGTGTAATTTTTCTTTTTTAGAAACAGATTAAAGCCAGTATGTGTGTCTAATAATGCGGGAGGGACGGACAAACGATTTCATGTTGTCATAACAAACTGATGGTATGTGACATGTGAACGTCATGCTGGTACACAAAGCAAACTACTAAACCAAGTGACCTTAAAATGTGCTATCTGAATCTCTGGCTAAATATAAACTGTTTATCAGACAATCTTTAAAGCCATTGACAATATATTTAATACTGATGCATTAAAGAGTGACATGTGAAGATACAAAATAAGACAAGAAACGTTTAGTTTTGACTAAGAAAGCAGATTGTTTACATGAATTAAGATATAATGTCCTAGTGTTGATGTTCATTGTTAAGTGGTTCAAAACACTGACCTTGCACCCAAAATATCTTTCTTGGCCAAACCAATTCCACCAATGATTTTGACCCTTAAGATTCTGGATTCATCCTGAAAGAGAGCACAAAGATATTCATTTAGCAACACAAATGATAAAGAGAATGGATCGCTGAGTCAAGTTTTGTTGTAATATCTCCATACTAAAATTGATTTTTAGTAATAACTGATTAACCTTCACAGACAACACGGTTGTTAATTGATAATATGTGCTTTTATTTAAGCTGCTCAACAGTGTTTAATAGTGGCATTCATGCAGAAGAACTACATTACCCATAATGCTGTACAGAAAATTTGACCAATCAGAGAGTTGCAGCATATTAAACAATACAAAATCAAACAAAAAGCGCTCAGGGGTGAAAAAAAGACTGGCTTTTGCTGCATATTAAATAATATGTATCTCCGCCCACTCCCATGAAGCACAGCAAAGTCACCAGACTAAGTCTATGCTTTAAAAATATTTATTTATACCCATTATTCATGTTATAAATTGCTATAAACTTGAGAAATAGTGTTGTCTACAGATAGAACCAACAACTTTAGATAGATTTAGTAATATATTTATATTTTTCTTATGATCTGAGTGTGTCATTCGCAATGATTCATGGGAAATGTAGTTTTTCCCTAAATAAATCAATTAAGATCAGTCTAAGACCTCACAGTTATTCTTTTAAGTCTAATTTTATGTATAATATTGTGATTTCTCCATAGCTGGTTGGTCTGGTTTATAGTTTAAAACAATTTCAATATGATTATTATTTTTTATTATTACTTTTTTATTGATTATTATTATTACTAAAATGAAAAACCAGAACTAATTCGCTCTATTAAACAGCCTGGATGTGTAAAAATGACCAAGACTCATTTAAAATGACTCAATGACTTAGGGCTGGGTGATTAGCGAGTGGCAACCTCCCGCTCTCCCTCATGAAGCAAATACTGAAGCTGCAATTCATGGAAATTCCGCTAGTCCTGGCTCCATATTAGAGCAGATTTCTATTGAGCTCACTATTAAAATGGCCAACTTTACAGCAGAAAAAAAGGGTTTACAGCCTGGTACAAAGAACGATTTTGGTTCACATAGGTAATATTACCCTTCATGACAACTGTGAGGGGGGTGAATTTTTTATAACTTATCCGTTTCCTTTATATTAAGTTATAATAAGTCTGCATAATTAAGGGCGTGGCCACTTGAGTGACAGCTAGGTCTCGCAGGTCGCCGTCACTACACCTCAGCTGATTCCGGCTGATTAGCCGCTGATCTCGGCATATACATCGTATTTTTGTGTTGTTTTATGCGGCTTTACACAGTCAGTTGCTTTTTGGAATGATTTCCTACAATTATCAGATGATATGGCACTTAAAGTGCACTTAATTGTGCTCACAAGCCATTCATGTGGCCTCCATTTCCCAGGTGAGTGAAATTATATACTTATATACCATCTCTATAAATGTATTTGTTTTATTTAAGATCATTTATCATTGATAATTCTCTTTAGAACTTGAATGCACTCCAGAATCTGACAGAGGCTATAAAACAGTTATCTGAAGAGTTGTCATACAGTGTTATGCCTGGATTTCATCAATAGCCTTGCATTTACTAACACAGACTATATCTGAAGTGTTTGGATGTAATTCGCGTTTTCCTCCTGTAGAAAAACATCATAAGACCAATGTTTAGTGGCTCAATGTACTAAAACAGTGTTTTTAAAACACTAAACACTTTATTGATATAGTGTACAACCAAGAACATGTGGTCAGAACACAAACGAGTCGCAGGTGATGAAGTATTAAGCGTTTCTCCCAAAGAAAAGTCTGTCAAAGCAAAATGCTAGCAGGCATCTGTAGCTCTGCTCACGCTCTGCCATTTTGCCCTTGTTTGGTATCCCCCGGTTGGTGCAATGACATGCAAACAAAATGGCGACGGTTGGCCACGCCTACTGGTAGCTTCTTTTGTGTTCTTCAGAAACCTATGAGTGACAGAAACTACAGCCATATCTTTTACAGTCTATGGCGATTAATCGACATTCAGAACCTATAACCGATCAAATTTTTCAAGGTCAATTTTTTCAATTACGTTCCTTACCATGTGTGGAGTCATGTGACCCCGCTCTGTTAAGGCTGAATTATACTTAATACAATATGATTTATAATGGGTGACGCGGTGGCGCAGTAGGTAGTGCTGTCGCCTCACAGCAAGAAGGTTGCTGGTTTGAGCCTCGGCTGGGTCAGTTGGCATTTCTGTGTGGAGTTTGCATGTTCTTCCCGTGTTCACGTGGGTTTCCTCCAGGTGCTCCGGTTTCCCCCAGAAATCCAAAGACATGCGGTACAGGTGAATTGGGTAAGCTAAAATTGTCTGTAGTATATGAGTGTGAATGAGTGTGTATGAGTGTTCCCCAGTGATGGGTTGCAGCTGGAAGGGCATCCGCTGCGTAAAAGCATATGCTGGATTAGGTGGTGGCTCATTCTGTTGTGGCGACCCCAGATTAATAAAGGGACAAAAAGAAAATGAATGAATATGATTTATACTTATTATATTATTATGATATTTTACTTCTGCCAAGGGCACGTGTACACTCCGGCGCAGCCTTCGCATACCCACGCACCTCTCAAAAAATTTTACTTACACGTCATAACGACGCATAGCGCAAGCTTTGTGATTGGTCAGTTTGGTAGAGATGACGACGGTGGGCGATGCAGAGAGACGCGTTTTTAGAAACGTTTGTTTTCATTTCCGTTGTTCAGCATTTATGTTCAATAAATAATCATAGATAGTAGATAGTTTGTGTTGACTTCAATTATTTTAAAATCAAGTAATGCACCCTTCATTCAGAAATCTCTCACTTGTAATATGTGAGCATATTTACTGAACAAAACTTGTCAGTGAACTATAAAATACATAAATAAAATAATTGTTCATTAATCATAATCGAGTTAAAATGTTCAATTAATCGAGATTTTAATTTTAGGCCAAATCGCCCAGCCCTACAATGACATACATGCAAAATTCCTCCTGAAACAGGAAACTGTGGTGTGACACTTTGACCCATAAGCGGGGAAGACATACTCATTTCAGCGAGATCTCGAGTCGCAAAATAATGATGTCATCAGTACTGTGGATACATTAAGATGTGTGTGTGTGTGTGCGTGTGTAAATTTACTTTACTATTATTTCCTTTTAACAAAGGGTGGGGTGGGGGTTAAAGAGATAGTTCGCTTTTTCACTTGTTTCAAACCTTTATGAGTTTCTTTCTTCTGTTGAACACAAAAGAAGATATTTTGAAGAAAGATAGCTATTATTTTACAGATAGATATTTATTTTAAAGATAAATGGAAACCTGTAACCATTGACTTCCATAGTATATGTTTTTCCTACTATGGAAGTCAATGGTTACAGGTTTTGTGTTCAGCAGAAAAAAAACAAGGAAGAACCACTTTAGAAGCACTTGAGGGACAGTAAATAGTGAGTAAATTCTCATTTTAGGTGAACTATCACTTTAAGATTAGGGTTGAGGGGTGGATGTAGTAACAAAAGCTAAAAAAACTACCATACTTTTATGCCTTTACGACATGTGTACTGTTTATATCCAGAAATGTGACACTCATGAATCACAAAAGAGCTACAAAACAATAAATATATTGAAACAACATATTAAATGTGATTAACTTACAAAGATGTATATAATAAACACGTGACGTCATGTGGTATGCCATCATATAAGCCCTCACAAGATACTGTAAATGTTGCGCAATACTTGACTTGAATCACGAGACGCCAATTTGATTATGGAACTGATAAAGAGCCATATTTATGATCACACCAAATAAATCCCATCACATCCCATAGTAAACGGAGAGTTACAGGTCTGTTATGTGCCATAATTACACACACCGCACGCAATACTTAGGATTACAGTTATTTTAACACAAAGTGGAGCAGAACTTCCTGTCGGAGACCCAACGGATACCACATAGGAGCGGATGTTTATGCATTATGATCATTTCTATGACTGATATAATAACACATCACATGGTATGACAGCTGAATTTATTTACCTCATCGGTTTGGAGTCCTCGAACCTCCGGGAGTTGCGCGGCCATGTTCATGTTCCGTGCCAGAATGACAACCTGCGTCGATTTTGTCACCAGAAAAATACCAATAAATCCGTAATGTCAAAGAGAACGTTGCGCTTCGGCGGAAATCGGTTCCCCGGAGATGTCACGAGCAGAAAGGCGTTAGCTTGTCAAATGCATCGTTGAAACTACGCCGTTGGACATCCTTTCAGCGCGCTTCTACCTCGACACGCCCCTCATCGCGTCGCTCACGCCCACTACGTCCTCCGTCACGCCCCCTTTATGAGGGTTCACGTGAACGGTGTCATAACAACAGTGGTGTACGTTGAACTGCGTTCACGTAAAATTACCTCTTTTAAATCTTTCAATCAACATTTCTAATCGGTTCATCTTTCAAATTATACATGATGAATATTCATTATCATTGTCTGCCTTTACTGGCACCTGTACGTAAAATAATAAAACATAGATAGATAGATAGATAGATAGATAGATAGATAGATAGATAGATAGATAGATAGATAGATAGATAGATAGATAGATAGATAGATAGATAGATAGATAGATAGATAGATAGATAAACAGACAAACGTTTAAAGAGAGTTAAAATATAATAAAAAAAAATCAATTTGTGAACAGACAAATTCAGTATAGCAAAAAGACTTTTCAAATAAATGTGTAATAAGTTACGTAAAAGTGTAATATTCATGCATTAGTATTGATTTTTTTATGCATTTAAATATATTTTGTTGTTTTTATTAATATACTTTTGTCTAAAAGACAGATAGACGGACGGACGGACGGACGGATGGATGGATAGATAGATAGATAGATAGATAGATAGATAGATAGATAGATAGATAGATAGATAGATAGATAGATAGATAGATAGATAGATAGATAGATAGATAGATAGATAGATAGATAGATGGATGGATGGATAGATGGATGGATGGATGGATGGATGGATGGATGGATGGATGGATGGATGGATGGATGGATGGATGGATGGATGGATGGACGGACGGACGGACAGAGAGACAGAGAGACAGACAGACAGACAGACAGACAGACAGACAGACAGACAGATAGATAGATAGATAGATAGATAGATAGATAGATAGATAGATAGATAGATAGATAGATAGATAGATACTGCAAATGCTTTTGGACATGCATCAACTGCTTTCATACAACTCTCTGCTGTTTATAACATTATCATTTGCTTATGTCATGTCAGTCAATATTACAGTTTTTCTCAGTGGCTTTGGTGCATTTCTCACAACACTATTTACATTTGCACAACAGTTAATACATTTCTCAAAACAATGAGTCATTTGTGCACATCATAGTAGCAGTTCCTCATTACTTTCAACAAATTGCAAATGCTTTTGGACGTGCATCAACTGCTTTCATACAACTCTCTGCTGTTTGTAACATTATCATTTGCTTATGTCATGTCAGTCAAAATTACAGTTTTTCTCAGTCGCTTTGGTGCATTTCTCACAACACTATTTACATTTGCACAACAGTTAATGCATTTCTCAAAACAATTAGTGCAAACTGCAAAACCTAGTGGATAACCTGCAAAAGTGCGTCACTTGCTCAAAATGGAAAGCTCATTCCTCAAAAGCAAGTATTCATGTCAATGAAAATGTCAGTGTCATCAAGATGAAAAGTCCTGCCACCATTGTTTATGAACAAGATAGTCAAATGGCTTAGTCATGTTTTCATTGACACTTTACTCTGTACATTATTTCCAATGCAATAAAGTCAGATTTTGGTGACACTTTCTGAAAATGCTCAAGACAGCAACTATATACTATTTGCACAGCCATTTGAAAACTACAGTAAAGTTAGACATCACTGCATTTAGTGAGGTATCTAAGTACAAGACACTGAATATGTGTGTTTTACATTTTTACTGCATATGCTCTTTGCAATTCTAATTTATTCACAGCATTGTGCAAAAGAATAAACACACCCTTATTTACAACAAACATAAACTTTCTTTGGGTAGAGCTGTGCACAACTGTAAACAATACTGCAGTACATATTGAAACTGAACCTACAACATACACAGGTCTGTAAATCATTCATCAAATTGTTCAATTTAGGAGACATTTTGAGAAAAAAAAGATTTAACATTTTTAAAATAAAATTAGCTTGACAGATTTTGACAACTAGTTCAACATTTTTGTATGTAATGACTCCAGTAATGAAATGAGGACTATTAGTTTAATATGGAATGACTATTCAGCAGACGCAAGTTTAGTTAATGTTGACTGACATGACATAAGCAAATGATAATGTTACAAACAGCAGAGAGTTGTGTGAAAGCAGTTGATGCATGTCCAAAAGCATTTGCAATTTGTTGAAAGGAATGAGAAACTGCTACTATGATGTGCACAAATGACTAATTGTTTTGAGAAATGCATGAACTGTTGTGCAAATGTAAATAGTGTTGTGAGAAATGCACCAAAGTGACTGAGAAAAACTGTAACTAAACTTGTGAATGCTGAATAGTCATTCCATATTACAGTTTTTCTCAGTGGCTTTGGTGCATTTCTCACAGCACTATTTACATTTGCACAACAGTTCATGCATTTCTCAAAACAATTAGTCATTTGTGCACATCATAGTAGCAGTTTCTCATTACTTTCAACAAATTGCAAATGCTTTTGGACGTGCATCAATTGCTTTCATACAACTCTCTGCTGTTTGTAACATTATCATTTGCTTATGTCATGTCAGTCAATATTAACTAAACTTGTGAATTCTGAATAGTCAATCCATATAAAACTAATAGTCCTCATTTCATTACTTGAGTCATTACATACAAAAATGTTGAACTAGTTATCAAAATCTGTCAAGCTAACTTTATTTTAAAAATGTTAAATCTTTTTTTTCAGAAAATGTCTCCTAAATTGATGAATGAATTTCATGAATGATTTACAGACCAGTGTATGTTGTAGGTTCAGTTACAATATGTACTGCAGTATTGTGCACAGCTCTACCCAAAAGAAGTTTGTTTGTTGTAAATAAGGGTGTGTTTATTCTTTTGCACAATGCTGTGAATAAAATAGAATTGTAAAGAGCAAATGCAGTAAAACTGTGAAACATACATATTCAGTGTCTTGTACTCAGACACCTCACTAAATCCAGTGATGTCTAACTTTACTGTACTGTAGTTTTCAACTGGCTGTGCTAATAGTATATAGTTGCTGTCTTGAGCATTTTCAGGAAGTGTCACCAAAATCTGACTTTTTTTGCATTGGAAAAAATGTAGAGAGTAAACTGTCATAATGAAAACATGACGAAGCCATTTGACTATCTTGTTCATAAACAATGGTGGCAGGACTTTTCATTTTGATGACACTGACACTTTCATTGACATCAATACTTGCTTTTGAGGAATGAGCTCTCCATTTTGAGCAAGTGACGCACTTTTGCAGGTTATCCACTAGGTTTTGCAGTTTGCACTAATTGTTTTGAGAAATGCATTAACTGTTGTGCAAATGTAAATAGTGTTGTGAGAAATGCACCAAAGCCACTGAGAAAAACTGTAAAATATATGTATTGTTTTTATTAGCATACTTTTGTCTAAAAGACAGACATATGGACAGACAGACAGACAGACAGACAGACAGACAGACAGACAGACAGACAGACAGACAGACAGACAGACAGACAGACAGACAGATAGATAGATAGATAGATAGATAGATAGATAGATAGATAGATAGATAGATAGATAGATAGATAGATAGATAGATAGATAGATGCACTACGTTGCACTAATTCATCTTGAACTGTACATACCCACTGTACATATACATTTGTAATTATGTTCATGTCTATCTGCATACATCTATAGCAACATGTACATATATTCATCTATTGTTAATCTCTGTTCATGGTTAATACAACCTGGATATAATGTTCATAATAGTACACCCATCTGTAAATATCACCATAGTTTTCTTGAATTGCACTTTATACCTCATACCTGTATCCTACACTTGCTGCTATTGCACTGCTGGTTAGACCTAATCTGCATTTCGTTGCCCAGTACTTGTACATGTGTAATGACAATAAAGTTGAATCTAATCTAATATAATATAATCTGAAAAGAAAGAAAGAAAGAAAGAAAGAAAGAAAGAAAGAAAGAAAGAAAGAAAGAAAGAAAGAAAGAATTAACTACATTGATTAATTTATTTTTTTTAGTGGGTGTCTTCAGTAACTCATGGTAAATTCGTACGATTACACTTTGACCCATATGCTTTCTCGTTTGTTCTCTTTGCATTCACAATTATGCGTTCGTTTCACCTTCAGCCAATCACTGCAAAGCGCAGCTCACTCTTACCCAATCAAATCTATTACTTTAGTCGTCCCGCCCATTCACGCGTTTCCTAGGAAGTAGACGTTACACACGCTTTGCTGTCGATTGTGGAGGTATGTATTTATTCACATCAATATAATACAGGGTTAAACGTTTAATAGACGACAATGCACGCATTATGTTACGTCTTAAATAAGTCCTGCTTATGTTATGCGCGCACGTTGATCCTGTACTGCTCGGTAGAGAGTTTAGCTTCAGTCAGCGAAGAAAGTGTTTATTTTCTGCAGTGTTTTGATTCTGTTTAAAAGCACAACCATTTACAAAGCCTGCAAGAGCATTAAACATCCTCTGTGTCTTGTAACAAACGCATGTTTATGTCCTTTATCCTCCATTTCTGCAGTGCATCTTAACACAATGGAAGTCAATAAAAAAGGCAACAGCTTCCTCATAACCGGCGGCGGAGGCTATTTTGGATTCCGGTGAGATTTTAAGAGATCTTTTTTATCAATCTATTAGGTGTTTTTTTCCAATTTTCCCTCATATAACCCAAACATCAGTAATATAATCTACTTTATTCACTAGATGGCGCCATCACACTACAGTAAACTACTTGTATCCCTGGACTTTCACCTTTTTGATCTTAAAAACAGTTGACAATAAAATATTGCATTAGCTTTGAAACTTAGGACATTAGAAATAAAATACAAAAATGGTGTTACTTTATGTATATTACATTTTAAAGAACAAAAACCAATAATATATATATTAAATAAATATATAAATAAATTAAATAAGCATTAAGACAAAAACCAGAGGGACAATTACACACTACCTGACAAAAGTCTTGTCGCCTATCCAAGTTTTAGGAAGAACAAATAATAACTTGACTTCTATAGTTGATCATTTGGTATCAGTAGTGTCTTATATGAAAGGCAAAGGCCTCTAGATGATGCTTATTTGACCAAAATAAAATATGATCATGCCTTGATTTTTAATGATTTCATTAGGACAGTAAGGTCTGACTTTGCTTAGACAAAAGTCTCATCACTGAACAGAAATAATGTCCAGTATAGAATATAAAGTCATGCTGCAGTGGAAACAGAATGAATATTGTGTCTGACTCCATCATGAGCTTGGAGGACTGCATCCATACATCTCTGCAATGACTCAAATCACTTATTAATAAAGTCATCTGGAACGGCAAAGAAAGCGTTCTTGCAGGACTCCCAGAGTTCATCAAGATTCTTTGGGTTCATCTTCAACGCCTCCTCCTTTATCTTACCCCAGACATGCTCAATAATGTTCATGTCTGGTGACTGGGCTGGCCAATCCTGGAGCACCTTGACCTTCTTTGCTTTCAGGAGCTTTGATGTGGAGGCTGATGTATAAGAAGGAGCGCTATCCTGCTGAAGAATTTACCCTCTCCTGTGGTTTGTAATGTAATGGGCTCTGCAGATCTCTCGCACTCCCCCATACTGAATGTAACTCCAAACCATGAATTTTTCTTCACCAAACTTGACTGATTTCTTTGAGAATCTAGGCTCCATGCGGGTTCCAGTAGGTCTTCTTCAGTATTTGTGATGATCGGGATGCAGTTCAACAGATGATTCCTCAGGAAAATCCAACTTTTGCCACTTTTCCAAATGATCAACTAGAAGTCAAGTTATTATTTGTTGCTCTTACAACTGGGATTGACGACAAGACTTTTGTCAGGTAGTGTATAAAGATAAGGATATACTTCAAAAGCCATATTTGACTTTTAACAGATTTTTAGTTTTTTATGCCCAAGATAAAATGTATGACTTATAGGCCCGGTTTCACAGACAGGGCTTAGACTAGCCAGGATTAGGCCATAGTTCAATCAGGACATTTAAGTAATTTTTATAAACATGCTTAGAAAAAAACATTACTGGTGTGCATCTTGAGATAAAACAAAGGCACAGATATATTTAAAAATCAATCAGTGCAATTTTATTTCAGTTGAAACAGCTCAGACTTACATTTTAGTCTAGGACTAGGCTTAAGCCTTGTCTGTGAAACCGGGGGTTGGTCAACTAAAACAGCCAATATTGGCGTCATTTCCAAAAATGTACACTTGTGAATAAAAAAGCTTGCCCATTATAATAAAAAGATGAACAATGTACTGAATACAAGCTTTAGAATTGTAATAAAATAACATTATGTCAAAAGTATTTAAACAAATTTCAACATGTATCTTTTCTGAGAGATAGGTACACAGTTCAGTCTAAAATAGATTCACACAATACAGTACATTCACAAGAAATATGAATGTTTCTTCCAAGTCACAAAATGTGCATTTGTTTTTTAATATTGAGCATATACAGTGCATCCGGAAAGTATTGATAGCGCTTCACTTTTTCCACATTTGTTTATGTTACAGCCTTATTCCAAAATGGATTAAATTAGTTTACTTCCTCAACATTCTACACCCAATCCCCCATAATGACAATGTGAAAAAAGAGTTTTTGAAATTGTTGCAAATTTATTACAAATAAAAAAACCTGAGAAATCACATGTACATCATTATTCACAGCCTTTGGCGTGAAGCTCTAAATTGAGCTCAGGTACATTCTGTTTCCACTGATCATTCTTGAGATGTTTCAGCAGCTTCATTGGATTTCACCTGTGATCAATTCAGTTGATTGGACATAATCTGAAAAGGCATACACCCCTGTCTATGTAAGGTCCCAGGGTTGACAGTGCATGTCAAAGCACAAACCAAGCATGAAGACAAAGGAACTGTCTGTAGACCTCCGAGACAGGATTGTCTCGAGGCACAAGGCTGGGGAAGGTTACAAAAAAATTTCTTCTGCTCTGAAAGTTCTAATGAGCACAGCGGCCTCCATCATCCGTAAGTGGAAGATGTTTGGAACCACCAGGACTCTTCCTAGAGCTGGCCGGCCATCTAAGCTGAGTGATCGGGGGAGAAGGGCATTAGTCAGGGAGGTGATCAATAACCCGATGTTCTCTCTGTCTGAGCTCCAGCGTTCTTCTGTGGAGAGAGGTGAACCTTACAGAAGAACAACCATCTGTGCAGCAATCCACCAATCAGGCCTGTATGGTAGTGTGACCAGACGGAAGCCACTCCCCGCCTGGAATTTGCCGGAAGGCATCTGAAGGACTCTCAGACCATCAGAAACTAAATTCTCTAGTCTGATGAGACTAAAATTGAACTCTTTGGAGTGAATGCCGTTACGTTTGGAGAAAAGCAGGCACCGCTCAGCATCATGCTGTGGGGATGTTTTTTCAGCAGCAGGAACTGGAAGACTAGTCTGGATAGAGGGAAAGATGAATGCAGCAATGTACAGAGACATCCTGAATGAAAACTTGCTTCAGAGCGCTCTTGACCTCAGACTGGGGTGACGGTTCATCTTCCAGCAGGACAATGACTCAAAGCACACCACCAAAATATCAATGGAGTGGCTTCATAACAACTTGGTGAATGTCCTTGAGTGGCCCAGCCAGAGCCCAGACCTAAATCCTATTGAACATCTCTGGAGAGATCTGAAAATGGCTGTACACCGTCGCTTCCCATCCAACCTGATAGAGCTTGAGAGGTACAGCAAAGAGGAATGGGCAAAAATTCCCAAAGACAGGTGTGCCGAGCTTGTGGCATCATATTCAGAAAGACTTGAGGCTGTAATTGCTGCCAAAGGTGCATCAACAAAGTATTGAGCAAAGGCTGTTGTACATGTGATTTTACAGGTTTTTTATTTTTTTAAAATTTGCATTAATTTCAAAAACTCTTTCACATTGTCATTATGGGGGATTGTGTGTAGAATTTAGAGGAAATAAATGAATTTAATCCATTTTGGAATAAGGTTGTAACATAAACAAATGTGGAAAAAGTTAAGCGCTACGAATACTTTCCGGATGCACTGTATATGCTAAGTATACTATTACAAGGATATCATCTATGTAATATTTTATATTTTATCATTTCTTTTACTTTGTTAGTTGGCAAATATTTATGTGGAAGATTTTATTTTAAATTTGCGTGTGCCAATTTGTTTCTCTTCCAGTCTCGCCTGCGCTCTCCTCAAAACCTCCTCCAAAGTTGTCCTTTTTGATGTGAGTCCCCCAATCCAAGATCTCCCCGAGGGTCTGATATTCATGCAAGCAGACATCCGGGATTACACACAGGTAGAAAAAGCTGTTCGCGGCTCTCACTGCGTGTTCCACATCGCCTCCTATGGGATGTCAGGACGGGAACAGCTCAATCGCAAACTCATCGAAGAAGTGAACGTAAAGGGTACAGAGAACATCCTGCGGGCCTGCGTGGCACACGGCGTCCCACGACTGATCTACACGAGCACATTCAATGTAGTATTCGGAGGTCAGGAGATTAAGAACGGAGATGAAAGCCTCCCTTATTTGCCTTTGCACCTGCATCCCGATCACTACTCCAGAACTAAGTCCATTGCAGAAATGAAGGTATTAAAAGCCAACAATTCAGTGCTAAATAACAGCACCGGGGTCCTCAGAACTTGTGCACTGCGTCCTGCTGGAATATATGGGCCTGGGGAGCAAAGACACCTTCCTAGGATTGTTAGTTATGTTGAGAACGGGATTTTTAGATTTGTGTATGGCGATCCTGATAGTCTTGTGGAGTTTGTTCATGTGGACAATCTAGTCTCCGCGCATCTGTTAGCTGCTGATGCGTTAACCGAAAAACAGCACTATCGTGCCCCCGGACAGGCTTATTTTATTTCTGACGGAAGGCCTGTGAATAATTTTGAGTTTTTCAGACCTTTGGTGGAGGGTTTGGGATATTCGTTCCCCACTCTCCGACTGCCTTTATCAATTATATACTTCTTTGCATTCCTAACAGAGATGGTTCATTTCATTGTGGGTCGGATTTATAACTTCCAGCCGCTGCTGACCCGTACTGAGGTCTACAAGACTGGCGTCACGCACTATTTCAGTATGCGTAAGGCTCGGGAGGAGCTGGGATACGAGCCTAAACTGTATGACCTGGAAGATGTTGTGCAATGGTTTCGAGCCAGAGGTCACGGGAAAAAGCGCAGCCGGTCGTCAATTAGGAAACTAATTTTAGATGTTTTCGTGGTGGTTGCCTTCGTAGCTGTGCTTCTCTCCTGCCTTCCGGTTGTAGGACAGTAAAATGTAATGGTTTTAGTGCTGTGCCTCATGTGAGGTTTATACTGATTAGATTTGTTAGTTTTAAAAACATGTGTGCTTATATAAAGGATTTGACACTGATTTTAAATAAGCTGGTAAATTATGTTTTAATTATGCTTCTTAAAGAACAGCATCATGTCTTGTTGTGTTTTGCATATTATAGTATTTGCTTATAGTGTAAAAAAAAAAAACACACAATATAGAAAACAATGCCTGACTGGTAAATCAACTTTATTTGCTATATATGTGATGTAAATGAATATAAAATCAATAATATTTAATAAGATTAATATTTAATAAGATAAATATAGAAACTTTAATATTTTAAGACATTTATTCAGCTCACCTGGTGCACCCCTCACAAATCTCTCTTTTAAATTCATATTTTTAATAGGAAGCTATACATTATTATATTTGTGGATATACATTAGATTAGTCAGTACTGAAGCCAAATCTGCAGCTTATCTAACAAAATAACTTACGATAATGGTCCAAAAACGAATACACCCAAATTTGTATGTTATAGAAAAATATTAAATACTAATTTAAAAAGAGGAAAAATCAAGAGAATCAAGAAAAATTGAAAAATTTAGTTGAGATTTTGTAGGTTGTAATTTATTATTGCAATATTTTGCCTGAATTTATTTGTTTAATCTTTCAATTCAAAATATATTTGGTGACTAAAATATTATTTTAATAAATATATCTGTTTAATAAATCTGTTTTGTTTAATGCACCAAAATACATTGCCTATATTCATTGAGAAATTGAGAATAAATGTCATTTTCAAAATGGGGTGTACTGAATTATGCTGGGCACTTTTTAAAGCTGAATTTTCATCATCATTACTGCAGACGGCAGTGTTACGTGATCCTTCAGAAATCATTATAATATGATGATTTATTGCTCTTTCAGGACTCAATTATTAATAATATAAATTTTTGATCAATGCAAAATATATTCACCAGCAAATATTTTTTTATTAATGCAGAAACATTACTGGAGGCAAAGCAACTGGAATTTAATCTCTTTGTGATCATCAATCATCATCAAATGTGATCAAGAATGAGTTTTGCAAGTTTAAAATGGTTTGAAACCAATGCATGTTTGTAATAATTTACATTTTACCGTCTTCATCACCACAGCCACGTGTCAGTACAATTATAAAAGATTTGATTTGTGGATGTTGAATCAGGTTTATTTAGTATATTAACATAACGGATATCCATACAGCAGTGGATATTAACCTGTATCCTGTCACATTTGCCGTGCAAAAACAGCATAAAGTTAAACGTGCATGCTCTGTGTGTGTGTCCCCCACTGTGTGTGTGTCTGTGTGACGCCATTTTGTGTGACTCATCGAAAGGCTTGAATTAACTCCACAACAAATACATCAATTAATCATTGGAGAAGTTCTTACTGTAGTATTTCACACAAACGTTACTTGAGATCCACTTCCTTCATGTCTGTCACTGTGCTGTTCTGTGCTGTATCTGACGCAGCCGGAGACAGGCACGTGGGAACGGTGGGCGGGGAAAACCAGCATTAAAGGCACAGTTAACAAAAACATCTACAAGATGCTCAGAGCTGAAAATTACAAACTTCTGAAAGCTCTAATAATTAATCTGATGGATGTTTTGAGCTGAAACTTTACAGACACATTCTGGAGACACAAAAGACTTTAAATCTTTAAAATAAAAGAGGTAAAATTGGTGCCCTTTAATATATTAATCTAATATAATATTAAAATCTGCATTAAATCTAAATTTACAGTGTTTATATACAATGCACACACTGTTAGTTCTAAAGTGAACAATTAATCTGAGCAGGTTAATCTACTAAAAATGTTTGTTTTGGTAATCTGTTATCAAAATCTCTGCTTCCGCTCTGAAATGGCAGTCTTTCCCTGACATCAGTTTGCCTGATTGGGCGAAATATACTTGCGTCTCTAACCAATAGTTCGCTGTGAGTGAAAGATGAGAGGAGGAGCACAAAAATAATTCGGTAACAATTTATAATAACAGTACATGAATAATGATGTATTAATATGTAAACTAAACATCACTTTATTATGAATTAATGATGAGGTAATGTATGCACTAATCATGAACTAACTTTAAATACAACATGAGTTCATGTGTGAATTACGGCTACCCTAATTACTTGTTAGTACATGATTGTTTGTTAATTAATGTATTAATTACCACAGTAGTTTATGCTTAATTTAACCATCATGAACTCAGGATATGTTAATCTATAATTATGTTGTGGCTTTACTTGAAGGGGCACATCATCATTAACCCATTCTTAACTACTCATGAACTCCTTATGCACGTCCAACTAGTCAGTTTACACTGAATAACAATAGAAAAGTGTTCTGTCAACATCAGCATGAACAGGAGTTCATGAGTAGTTAAGGATGAGTTAATGATGATGTGCCCCTCCAAGTAAAGTCATGACATGATCATACATTAACAGCTCATGAGTTCATGTTGGTTACATTTAGCTTAAACTTAAATGTTAACTAACACATTAATTAACAACATGTACTAACAAGTAATTAAGGTAGCCGTTATTCACACATGAACTCATGTGACTCATGTTGTAGTTCAAGTTAGTTCATGATTAGTGCATACCTTAACTCATCATTAATTCATAATAAAGTAATGTTTAGTTTGCACATTAATACATCATTATTCATGTACTGTTATTGTAAAGTGTTACCAATAATTCTTTCCCCCTGTTAAATATTCAATTCCAGTTTCAAATACTTCATCATAATGAAATTAAAGTCTTCAGCAGCTTCCAGTTCACGCAGAACAGTACACTTGATTCAAAAAGCATCTTGAGCCTCAGGTAAAGCAAGAAAATCTTGATGTCTCTATAAAGAGTCATATTATTAATGCTTACATTTGATTAATAACAGAAAAAGGGCACCATTTAAAATATTTAAATGTTTTTACATCATATTTTTAATTGTTTCATTTAAAGGGACATACTCATGCATATTAATGTAAATGCATAGAAATTTAACCTGTGATCTTGCAATTGAAAGTGTTTTTTCACTCATACACACACACACCACACACATTTGTTTTTGTGAATTTGTGGGGACATATCATAGGTTCCCATTGTTTTTATACTGTGCAAACTGTATTGTCTATTTGCCAACCCCAACCTTATACCTAAACCCATCCTTCACAAGAAACTGTACATTTGAATTTCTGAAAATTGTGTCCCTTCAATGTCCTCATAATTCACCTTCTGCTATAATACACATGTCATTATACAGGTTTGTGTCCTGATGTGTCACAAACACACACACACACACGTTTGTTTTTGTGAAAAGTGGGTACATTACATAGGCTTCCATTCATTTTATACTGTTCAAACTGTATATTATATTGCCCTCACCCCACCCTACCCCTAAACCCAACCATCACAGGAGACAGTGTACAGCTTTACTCCCTGAAAAAACTCATCCTGTGTGATTTAGAAGCTTTTTGAGAAGTGAGGACGTCACCAATGTCCTCATATTTCACCTGCTTTTTGTAATACCTGTGTCATACCTGTGTCATACAGATTTGTGTCCTGACATGTCACAAAAACACGTACACACACACACACACACATTTCTTTTTGTGAATTTGTGGGGACATAGGTTCCCATTGTTTTTATACTCTGCAAACTGTATTTTCTATTGCCCAACCCTAACCTTATACCTAAACCCATCCCTCACAAGAAACTACATTTGAATTTCTGAAAATGGTGTCCCTATAATGTCCTCATAATTCACCTTCTACTGTGATACCTGAGTAATACACATGTCATTATACAAGTTTGTGTCCTGATGTGTCACAAAAACACATGCAATACACACACACACACACACACACACACACACACAGGGGTACAACTGAAAGTGTATCCCACAGATTTATTACATTGGCAAAATACATTCAAGGTAGGAATTTCAATGTGTAGACAAAATATCAACAGGTTGTTCTCAAGTTCACAGTTGTTCAGGTGTAGCTCATCACGTGAGCGATCAGCGTGTTTCAGTAACCACAAACATACAACAAGACCTCTCCTCATTTTCAACACTGCATCTATTGTTTGATCAGTGCAAACCAAACACACGTCTTTTTGTCAAACAGTTGACTTGAAAACATGAGTTTGAGCTTATTTACAATAAATAGCACTGCTTGCTTTGATAGTTTGCTCACTGGCATTTAAGCGTGGCTTGAGTGTCGAAATACAAGCCACTGTATTTTATGTGGAAAGAATATATGCAAGTTGGTGACAATAGCTTTTGCACATGAATGAAATGTTTGGGATCTGCCCTTCCCCCAGATTCAGTGCTAACATCCAGTGCATGATAGATAGATAGATAGTGCTGTTGTTTTGGAGTTACCTGCGCAACACAGCATAGGTAGATGTTTTATAAACCACACATATAAAGACTTGTACAAGATAGTTTCCTTAATATTCATTTATATTAAGCAGTTCAAATGCACACACTCACTAGAGGTGCTTGTTTAAAGTTTAGAGATGTTCAGTTGAGTTTTTAATTATTTTCTGCGGGCTGGTCTGTGTGGTTAAATCTTTAATCTGGCCCGCTGGATGAAAGTGGACACACATAGGCTCTCCAAAGGACTTTTTTTCAGGATTCTGCTCCCCCTTGCTGAGTTGCTCTCTATCATTGTTTCGCTCCGGCATTAACCACATTCCAGAGCGACACATCACAGGCGGTCTCCCTCCGCGCATTCCTCTCGCACAAACTAGGGCCGGATTTAAGGTTTTATAAACGCGTCGTCGTCAATCCACGCACTCAGCGAACGTTTCAATCACCGTGAAATCATCAGAGGGGAATTTTACGTTCTTTGAAATTGCTGTAAGGGAGTTTATCGAGGACAATCACGGAAAATCAAAGCGAGAAAATTCCTCCGCGCAGCGCGCCATTGACTGTAAAGACCTTTCAACTTTACAAAAACTGAAATTGACAAACGGTCTCTTGTGTGGAAACTTTGTCACGACGGCTGTATCGCCACAAATCGACAGGCGGGGATCATGTATCGTGACGAAATGACTGCGAAGGACTAAGTAATCGCGAACAGGCTACGATGGCTCGCCTGAGGCGGCGTTTTTCCGTGTAAAAATGCAGTTTGTGCTGTAGTTGACTAGTGCTCCGCGCGCTCCCCCGTTCCCTCAACTCGCCTCACGGTCCGACATGGATGAATACGACGAGGATCCGGGGCGCAGAGCGAGCAAACTGATGGAAAACCTCTCAATATATGACGTTTATCAAGATGGGATGTACGGAGAACCGAACCCCGACATGGAGAAAACTAAGCGAATGAATGGCAGCTCTTCTACGCCCGGGAACAAAGTCTACAGCGCGGCTCCCGTGCGCTCCGTCAACGGAAACCGAGCCTCAGTGCCTCTGGATTTCTGCTCTCCGCATAGGGAAGCGGTTTATCCAGATCCCGATGTGTACTGCACCAAATCCGAAGTTGCCTTGCCGTGTTACAGCGGCACGTCGGACCGTCTCAGGAGATACACGCACGCGGAGGTGCAGGGACACCGGTACAGCACCGGCTGCGCGTACGACGGACTCGTTCTGGGGAAACAGGTGGCCGTTTCGGGGGCGAGGAGCAACAGCCTGTGTATGAGTAGCCCTGACGGCAGATACACGGCCACAAGCCCTCGCTCCAGCCTGGCTTCATCGCACTCATCGCAGGATCAGAGCAAACACACAAGCCCGAGGTCGAGCATCAGCAGCCCGCGCTCCAGCCTGGTGTCTCCCGGACAGGGCGAGGGGACCAGCGTGATCAGCCCGCGCTCGAGCTACGCCAGCACGGCCAGCGACACCAGCAAACACTCCAGCCCCAGAACCAGCCTCAACAGCTACGACTGCGGCAGCAAACCGAGCAGCAACCGAACCAGCGGCATCAGCATGGGCTACGACCAGCGGCACATCAGCCCGAGGTCGAGCACCACCAGCCCGCGCTCTAGCTACTCCGACTCGCGCTTCACGCCGGCCGGGAGCCATGACCCGGAGAGCGCCGCAGGGCACGGCATCCCCATGGCCAGCCCTCGGTCCAGCATCTGCAGCCAACCCGCGGTGGCGGCTAACTGCGTGATCAGTCCCCGCTCCAGCATCTCCAGCCACAGTTCCAGGAGCTCGCGGAGCTCCAGGGGATCCATGAGCGCGTATCCCGAGCTCCAGCTGCCCATGCTGGGACCCGGTTTGCCAGAGGACGCGCTGCTGCAGGACTTCACTGAGCCAAACGGCCTTCATAACAACCGCGTGCACCTGCAGACGTTCCCCGTGCTGGAGGAGCCCCAGCAGCAGAATTCAGAAGTCAACATTGGGTTTAACTACTGCAAGGCGGGCGCCGGGGGGCAGCGCTTCAAGCTGCCGTACCAGGTCACTCCATCCCGGGACAGCGGCCCCAGTCAGGCGGAGCGGCGCCTGGAGGCCCTCACCCTGGAGCTAGAGAAAGAGCTCGAGATACACATGAAAAAGGAATATTTTGGTGAGTAGATCCAGCGTGATTTATTTATTTACTGCTAATTATTTTAATACACATCAAAGGTTGCAATTGTCAACCTTGCCATGAAGGAAATAAAGATTTCACCAAAATAATGAAACCTTTTGCAAGTTGTTTGTGAAGGCTTGTATTGTACAATACTGTAAAAATATTCAAAATTGTCTCTGTCAAACAATTTGATTTATCTAAGTCACACAAGTGCCAGTTTCACATCTGTCACATCCACAATGGAGACATGGCACATACATAACGAAGCTTTTTCTTCATAAATTAAAATAAAATAAATATATTTAAAATAAATATGATTTGTTTTACAGAGATAACTCACCAATTTCATCAGTATTATTTATTTTGTATTACACAGTTTAATTAACAAAATTTGCTATTATACAGAATTATGATGTATAAAAAGTATGTTGTGTAATGTCACATCCATAACACATGTTTACTTTCCTCAATTAAAATATAAAACACGTTTACAGACTTATAGTTGTCTTATACCTGAAATCTGTGGTTAGTTTTTTTGGAAAATATAAACAGATATTTCAATATATTGTTAACATATACGTTCTCTGTGAGTTTATGTTTCTGCAAATGTCACATCCATAACTCTGGAAAAGCTGATTCTTTGCTTTTATCATTTTGCTTTAGTATAAAACTTTATTTTGAACAAACTTCCAGAATTGTTGGTTGGAAAGTCATAATCACACCTTGACGCATGCAAACAGCCTCCACCAGAGCCAGCACAGAGCAGCCTTTGTGTTGAACTCATTAAAGAGTCATCAAGGTGTGGGAAAACAGGTGTAAATCATGTTTTGTCAATGAATCAGTGTGCTTTCAGGACAGGAGGGTTTGTACTTGAGCACTTTATATGTCTGACACTGATTATGGTCTTTGAGAAGGTTAAATCATCATTAATCCAGACTTTGTTTCACCCTGAGGCTGTATGCTAAAGATGCCAATTTCCCCAAAAAAATGAACATATCACAAGGCATGCTGGCACATAAGACTGACTATGTCATTTTGTTTCATTAGTGCAATTTAATGCTTAGTATTTGCTCTTTTGTGGCTCTTGAGGCCTAATGAATTAATAACTTTGCCATGGCTATTTCTTCTAAAATCCCATTGGTGAAATAAAAGCACACCGAACTGATTTATAAAATGCATTCAGAATATAAATGCATTAAGCCAGTTGGATCATTTAGTCTACAGAGGATTTGGTGTATATATATATATATATATATATATATATATATATTTCAGCAGAGTTTGAGACATTATTAAGGTCTCTTCTGAAGCTCAGGAGACAGATGTGAGACTCCCATTGTTTTTTTTTCTCAAGAGTTGCCAAAAAATATATTGTTTGTTGTTCTAGATCTTGATTAAGTTTATTTGAATATGCTGACAGTATTATAAACACCTACTGTTTATTTGTTTATATATTAAGTGTGTTGTTTTGATAAAAACACAAGTTTTGCATCCAACTCACAGGGTTTAAGTATGCAGGTTGGCGCATGGTGCCAAATGACTACGAACTTTGGCTAAAAAACTCAGTAACTGGGTGATCTGGCTCGTTTCGCATTGTAACCAGCTGATTGCTGATTGGTTTTGGTCACTCCAGGCAGCACCGGTAGACCAATCACAACAAAGGCTGCTGGTATCCCAACTGGCACTGCCCAAAAAGGACATTGTAGTCAGTGTGCAGACAAACAGTGTTCTTAGCAGCTTGTTTTTTGGCCGGGACCTGGGCGGAAAAAGGCAAGTCTTCAGAGAGTACATACTTTGTCTCCCAGTTTGAACGCCACTTCCTGCCAGTGTCCTTCCAAGTCCCGAACATCAGCACAAATGTTCTTTAAAGGCATCTGAGCGTGTGTTCTTGTTAGGGAAATCCTTATTTGTAATCTGGATTATAGTTTAGAGGAGGTGGAACAGCAGAAAGATGAATAAAGTAGATTTAGATACCAGAATTTGTATTTCTAGATATTGACTAGAGCTAACAATGTTTATACTGGATTGTTTTTAGTGTCTGGAGGATGATTGCTGCTTGTTGACTTAAATTCAACAGTGTTTAAAAGGGTAGTTCACTCTAAAGTTGTCATTTTCTCACTATTTACACTCAAGTGGTTCTAGGGCTGGGCTAATAAACGATATTATATCGGATCGCGATAAAATTTATGTTAATAACAATGATAAGCTCTGGACTTCTTTACTCTATCTAAGAGCCAATCCCACAGCAGAAATGTGCAACAATGAGTATCTAAAAATGTGTTGACATTAGAGATGTATCGGATTTTCGGCCACCAATGGATCCTCTAATTGTTGTGGCTTCAGTCATTGTTGGGGTACTGTTTTAAATCTGAAAGCATTAACAGCTTATATCGAAATACATATTGTTATTGATCATTACTGAGATAGCTTTTTTGCCATATCGCCCAGCCCTAAGTGGTTGTAAACTTTAACAAATTTCTTGAACACCAAACAAAATATTCTAACGAATGTTGGGGGAAAAGCAGCCATTGGCATCCACAGTATAGCAACAAAAATACTATGTAATTATTGGCTGCTAGGGCTGTTTTTGATAGATATTGTGGTTTCGATTTGATTTGCAATTCAATTTTGTAGTCAAGCTTCAGCTCAATAATCTGTATCGTAGCTTCTTACTGCTAAAATGCAGTGAGTGTAAAAAAAAGGAACTGAAAAGATACTAACTTTTCATTCATTCATTTTCCTTCAGCTTAGTCCCTTTATTAATCAGGGGTCGCCACAGCTGAAACAGCGTTCTTACCCCTTTCCAACTTCAAATTCCAGCACTTTTCAAGCACTTTCAATGTGCATTTTATGCTTTTCCAGCACCTAACGGCCCATTCACACGGGGCTTCAGCGTCAACGCTTGACAGAGGGCGTGTCTGAAGTTGGGGCTGACGCGATCATCATAGCAGCGTCAGCCAATGAAATTTGTCAGCAATAGGCCACTGTTGGAGCTGGTGTATTTGCATACAGCGATCTGATTGGCTGACGCTTCCGTCGGCGCTTGAAAAGTTGAGCATGTCCCAACTTCTGCAGCGAGCAACGCCTCTGAAGCGGCGCCGACGGATCCACAATGCAGTTCGGCAACGCCTGACGTCACCCATTCAAAGTGAATGGGAAGCGTTGAAGCTGACGCCCCGTGTGAATGGGGCGTAACAGCCATGGCAAATTCCATTTATATATGCTGTATGTACTTTTTCACACTTAAATCCATTGTGCTATTTTTAAAAACACAATATGACATTTCAACTTAAATTGTTGAATACTTTGGAGCATAGATCTATTGGGATAGTTCACCCAAAAATTTGTTCACCCAAAAAAGTTTTGATCAGATGTGCCATTATTTGTAACTTTAGGTGGTTTCTAAAACAAATTCTGTCAGTGTTCTTTTCATTCTCTCATACCCAGACCTTTACATTTTTGCAGCTGTAGCTCCGTGTCCTTGGAAGGAATGCATTGACTAAGTGATTGACGGCTAATATTAACCAGTCCATTCGCATTCAAAAGCATTGGGCCAATCAGAAGAGCTTTAAGGCGGGGCAGATATTGTGGGTTTTGTTTACTTTAACTTTCTAACTGTTTACTTTTGTGCCATTATTTAACTTTAGGTGGTTTCTAAAACTAAATCTGTCAGTGTTATTTTTCATTCTCTCTTCTTTAGCGCGTCACATTTCCGCGGCTGTTGCTCCTGTCATGTGAAGGCAGAAGGCGTTGACTGAGTGATTGACAGCTGATATTAACCAATCCATTCGCGTTCAGTTCTAGCGCAGTGGGCCAATAGGAAGAGCACAAAGGCGGGGCAAGCATTACGGGCTTTTTTACTTCAGCAAGTTCACATGACAACTGTTTTAATCTGTTCCTGAGCGCTGCGTTTGGTGTCTTTAGGTGCAAAGATGCATTCTGCATAAACGTCTCCTAAATCCGCGCACGCGGTGAGGATTTTGCAGTGAAAACAGGTCGCACGGTAAAAATGTATGCACTAGCACAAATGCTTTCAAATACATATTTTAGGTCGCATAAAATATCAGGCGCAAGTGTGACCAAAACAGTCGAGCTCTAGCATCTTTACTTGTTATTATGTCCTCATAATAATAATAAAATGAGGAAGTTATCATTAATCACAATACAAATTACAGTGAACTCCAAACGAACTCTCGTCTCGTCTCTGCCACCAGCTGTAGGGAAAAGCCATTATAAGGACACACATCACTCCGCCTGATCATGCCAGAGTCCCGCGGAAAAAAAGTGATTGACAGGTGGTAATTTGTGTATAACTTTATTTGTTTATGGTTTGGTCATGGGTAAAGCAAAGACCATGTGGGTCAGGTAGTGAAAACGATAGGCTACAATTATTAAGTTCGTTATGAATTAATTGATATTTAACAACAAAGACCCCCACCCCGCCTACGACGACGATACCATCGTCCATCGCCGATGTTCACATTAGACATCGTACGACGCCAAATTTGTCAACATCGCCCAACCCTAATACATATTTCATTTCGCAGCCACTTGTGATTAGCTAATCGCAACATTTTAAATTGCGATTCGATTTTGATTAATCACACAGCCCTAATGGCTGCTTTTCTCAACATTTTTCTATCTTCCTTTATGTTAAACAGAAGAAACTCAAACAGGTTTAAAACAAGTGGAGGATGAGTAAATAATGACCGTATTTTCGTTTTTTGGGTGAACTGTCACTTTAACCCTAATTTTGATGCTTGTTTAGTAAACACAACTACTGCTACACGAGTTAGAACAACACACACGAGTGATTCTAGTGATCAAGTAGGGTTTACTTACTAACAAAAGCTTTAGGCCTGTTCTGTTGCATTGTCTCTTCTTTTGTGTCTCCGTAGCAACAGCGCTTTGTTTTTGATACTGCCTGGAAACACATTTGTACAGATTCTGTTGCAGGAAGTCTAGAGATGGAGGTATGAGTGTGTTTTTGCCTCTGAGGAGCAGGTGATGTTTTTTTTTTTTTTTACTGCATGCCGAACCCTCTTTAGTCTGCATTAGTCTGTGCGAGCCCTTTCCGTTACCGTGACAACAGCTCCCCTAAAATCAATCTCGCCGGTTATTCGTGATCTGTCTTTCTGCTCTCTTAAAGGGTTAGTTCAACTTAAAAATGAAAGATCTGTCATCATTTTCTCACCGTCATGTCGTTCCAAAACCTATATCAGAATCTTCTCCTACACCTGTCAGGCTCAAAATAAGACAGAACTGCTCTCTAAGTATGTGGTGTATTCATTTTTAGAGGTCAGAAATGTAAGTTATTAATGATCTTTCAAGTCTTGTGTGTCATGCAGGAGCCAATGCAGTTTCATTAGAACTGACATTGAATCTGCAAAACATCTCTATGCATCGTGTTTGAACATGTATGAAGAGTCTATCAGAGAATTATCAAAAAGTAATGAAATATAGTGCATGCATGGACTATTTTTTTTAACTCAAAAAGCCTTAATTATTGCATGGGGGTGTGTCAAAGAATTAGTATGTGTAAGCATGAATGGATATATTGTAATATTGCAAAGTTTTGCAAATATAAGAAATAGTCAGACTGCTACACTCACCAGCCACTTTATTAGGTACACCTGTCCTACTGCTCGTTAACGCAAATTTCTAATCAGCCAATCACATGGCAGCAACTCAATGCATTTAGACTTGTAGACATGATCAAGACGATTTGCTGCAGTTCAAACCGAGCATCTGAATGGGGAAGAAAGGGGATTTAAGTGACTTAGAACGTGGCATGGTTGTTGATGCCAGAGGTCATCGGAGAATGGCTAGACTGGTTGGAGCTGATAGAAAGGCAACAGTAACTCAAATAACTAATCGTTACAACCGAGGTCTGCAGAAGAGCATCTCTGAACAACAACATGTCCAACCTTGAGGTGGATGGGCTACAGCAGCAGAAGACCACACCGGGTGCCACTCCTGTCAGCTAAGAACAGGAAACAGAGGCTACAATTCACACAGACACACCAAAATTGGACAATAGAAGATTAGAGAAACGTTGCCTGGTCTGTCTAGAGTCACGATTTCTTCTGCAACGTTCGGTTGGCCGGGTCAGAATTTGGCGTCAACAACATGAAAGCATGGATTCATCTTGCCTTGTATCAACGGTTCAGGCTGGTGGTGGTGGTGTAATGGTGTGGGGGATATTTTCTTGGGACACTTTGGGCCCATTAGTACCAATTAAGCATTGTATCAACGCCACAGCCTACCTGAGTATTGTTGCTGACCATGTCCATCCCTTTATGACCACAGTGTCACCATCTTCTGATGGCTATTTCCAGCAGGATAACACCCCTTGTCATATAGCTTGAATCATCTCAGACTGGTTTCTTGAACATGACAATGAGTTCACTGTACTCAAATGGCCTCCACAGTCCCCAGAACTCAATCCAATAGATCACCTTTGGGATGTGGTGGAATGGGAGATTCACGTCATGGATGTGCAGCCGACAAATCTGCAGCAACTGTGTAATACTATCATGTCAATATGGAGCAAAATCTCTGAGGAATATTTCCAGTACCTTGTTAAATCAACGCCACAAATGATTAAGGCAGATCTGAAGGCAAAGTAGGGTCCAACCCGGTACTAGGAAGGTGTACCTAATAAAGTGGCCAGTGAACATATATATGTTTTACTAAATGTGTACACATATTACAAACAGTGCATGTATTAAAATGCTTTAAGTAAATGGACCATACAGAATAATTTTGATGGACCATTTTCACATTTTTCAGGATTTTACAGAAGCTAAAGTGCCAGTTAGGTGATCCGTAGTGAGTTTAGGCCAACTTTTATCATGGTTTACAGAAAGCATACACAGAAAACAACTTGGCAAACATATTAAGAAGAGCCAGAATCATTGATAACATTTTAAATCTCTTCAGCTTTATCCATTTGTCAGCAAGCTTTTAATCATTTAAGGTATAGTAAAATTGAGTGTGATCTCTAATTGTTTTTTATTATTTTACATAAATATATGACACTGAATGACACTGGATATTATTTTACTCATATTTTAAGAATTTCAATTATTTTTCATTTAAAGTCATTAAAATGAAGTGTCATCATCCCATTTTGTTAATTCACCTGAGAAATTCCTGTAATTTGTATGGCCTAATCTACACTACCTGACAAAAGTCTTGTTGTCGATCCCAGTTGTAAGAGCAACAAATAATAACTTGACTTCTAGTTGATCATTTGGAAAAGTGTCAGAAGGTGAAGTGCATCCCGATCATCACAAATACTGCAGAAGACCTACTGGAACCCGCATGGAGCCAAGATTCTCACAGAAAGTCAAGAAGAGTCAAGTTTGGTGAAGGAAAAATCATGGTTTGGGGTTACATTCAGTATGGGGGCGTGCGAGAGATCTGCAGAGTGTATGGCAACATCAACAGCCTGAGGTATCAAGACATTTGTGCTGCCCATTACATTACAAACCAGAGGAGAGGGCAAATTCTTCAGCAGGATAGTGCTTCCTTCTCATACTTCAGCCTCCACTTCAAAGTTCCTGAAAACAAAGAAGGTCAAGATGCTCCAGGATTGGCCAGCCTAGTCACCAGAGATGAACGTTATTGAGCATTTCTGGGGTAAGGTGAACCCAAAGAATCATGATGAACTCTGGTAGTCTGCAAGAACGCTTTCTTTGCCATTCCAGATGACTTTATTAATAAGTGATTTGAGTCATTGCAGAGATGTATGGATGCAGTCCTCCAAGCTCATGATGGAGTCAAACACAATATTCATTCTGTTTCCACTGCAGCATGACTTTATATTTTATACTGGAATCAATGCATGATCATATATTATTTTAAGTGAAATAAGCATAATCTAGAGGCCTTTGCCTTTCATATAAGCCACTTCTGAAACCAAATGATCAACTAGAAGTCAAGTTATTATTTGTCAATCCTAAAACTGGGATAGGCAACAAGACTTTTATCAGGTAGTGTAGATACAAAAAAATCACTTCTTATCCATGTTTGTCAAGTTTCTAGATCTTGTATGAAGCTCATCACCTCACACAATTACAGAAAATTCAAATCTTGAAACATTTTTTACCTCAATCTGGCAACATATGTTACAACCCAGTTGTGTTGTTGATTTCTGCGCAGATGATAGATAGGGGATTTGAATCGCAGTGGTAGCAACGTCAGTAGTAGTAGAATAACCCCCCAGAAGACAAATGTTGGCAGGTATGCACAATACGGTGGCCGAGAGAGCTTTACGCGCTGCAATTTAAGAAAGCACATGCCATTACAAAAAACACCAGCAAATAAAGAAACGATCTTCCTCAATTTGACAGCACACCTGTTGCAAATTCTCACAACACAAACAACTGAAGAAACGCACAGCAAATTGGTCACAACAATTGCAAATATCCACGTAACACAACGTAAATGTTTCTAGGGGACCCAAAATCATGACGGACCCTGCTGAGATATGGATGTGTTATTATGCCTGTTGCTCAGTGAAGTGATTGGTGGTCTTTGAAAGGTGAGCTGTTTTTCGTTTATTTTAATATCCTGATTACACAACACACATCCATATCTCAGCAGGGTCCGTCATGTTTCCGTTGTGTTACGTGGATATTTGCAAGTGTTTTGACCAATTTGCAACACGTGTGCTGTCAAATTGATGAAGATCGTTTCTTTATTTGCTGGTGTTTTTCTGTAATCTTAAATTGCAGCTCGTTAAGCTCTCTCGGCCACCGTGCATAAGTGGTTATTAATTTTTTGATGCAAAGGGGATATAATACAAATTATAGCTTTCTGAATTTACATACGTTTCTTTAAAATCTAAAAATTAAAAACTTTCAAGAATTTAAGATACCGATAGACATACACATCACCTACAGTAGTCAACATTTGAAATGGATCAAAACCTTTCATCAAAGTTGTGCTAAAACTATTAAACAACGCATATTCTTGCCTTAGGACAATTTTAATAAACATTTTTGATAGGGGTGTCAAAATTAATCGTTTCTTCGGTGCACCGCGATGCAGACGCGGACAATTCGGTATCGGTTCAGTAATAATCATAACCGGTTATTATACTGACGTCATTTATCTCACATGCGCTATGTCGCCGTAGCTTACTATGGCGAGGGAGGCGAGCCGCGAGCGCGATTATTTACAACACTCTAACTACGAAAACCACACAATGTGCACAATTTCACTGCGTGTGTGTTTGCTGAACTCTGTTTCACTGACACTTACAGCAAAAGCCCCTATTTCACGGCGATTAAGAGAATGAAAGTAAACTTCATTTCTCTCTCTCTGTCTCACTGTGGCCCATGAGTGCAACTGTGAAGAGCGCCAGCGTGTAAGAGCCAATCGCAGCCCTTTCTGTTGAGCGCGTGACCAATCAAAGGGGTGTGTAAGAAAGAACTTGGTAGACAAGGCAGAAAGCGAGCGGGATATTTATATTTGTTTATTTGCTATAGACCATTTCAATGTGGTCATGTCATTGGCCCATGAACATTTCCTGCTTGACTTTAAACTATTTCCTAACTGTAACAAGAGGCAATTCAATCATAACTTGATTTTAAATCAGCCGTCATAACACTATTTATCAATATGTGGACCTTTTTGGATTCTCAGAAGCAATGGAAATTAAAAATGTAAAACAGGATACGTTAGGGCCATTGTTTTTGTTTACATCCCTCGAAATGGTCTATAAATGCTCGTGTTGTTTAAAGGTACAGTTTATATATCTGACTGTTTGTATTAAAGGACAAAATTGTTTTACAAATAGTATATAAATATATTTATACATTTTAATACAAGAATTGCTGTGCTGTGAAGAAAATATAAAACTGTGTATGGAAAGCATCGTCAATGCACCGTGATGCACCGAGATATCGAATTGAACCGAATCGATGGCATGATAATCGTAACCGAACCGAACCGTGAGACCAGTGTAGGTTCACACCTCTAATTTTTGATCCACTTCAAATGTTGACTACTGTACATACTATATAACTGCAGGTTAACTATGTTTATATAAAACAACTTTAACTGTTAAAAGCTATTAGTTACTATTTAACTAAAGTTATTCATTCATTCATTTTCTTTTCTACTTAGTCCCTTTATTAATCTGGGGAGCACGTGGAGGAAACCCACGCGAGCACGGGGAGAACATGCAAACTCCACACAGAATTGACAACTGACTCAGCCGAGGCTCGAACCAGCAACCTTCTTGCTGTGAGGCAATCATGCTACCCACTGCACCACGTGTCACCCAATTAAAGTTATTAGTGACTAATAAAATGTATTAAACTAATAACCTTAACTTTTCCGAATTTGATTGTAATGCAAAAATGTGCACCTTTTGTAAAGCTAATTTAAAACAATAATTATTGTGAAAAGCACTATACAAATAAATACACTTGAATTGAATTAAACCGATGACCGTCAAACGTGTCCGAACAGTCTTGTGAAAAGGGTCCATATAAACAACTGAGGAAACGCATCAGTACAGTCAGTGAAAAGGGCATATTGAGTTCAGATTTTTGAGAATTAATAGCTTAATATTGCTTAATTATTATTATTTTTTAATTCTGAAAAACAGTGTGCAAATGAATTGAATTTTTGAGGTGTAACGAATACTGCATGACTAGTTGAGTTTGCGTGGGATCTTGCGGGAGCGATTAGTCTGGCGGTGGGGTGGCGTTTCAGCACCAGACTCTTGGCACAGACTGTTTGTCTCTGCAGCCAGACACAGCTGCTGGGGGTCAACACCGATCACCTGCTTAGAATAACAATGATCTTAGTCTGCACATGTGCACACAAACACCCATAAACACTGACACAAGCTGCGCTGCAACACTCCACAAGTAGCTTTGCTTTTATTTGAGTTTCTCAAACTAATCTGTTTTGTAGAAGAGCTGGATGTTTTCTGGCGACCGTGCTTTAGCGCTGAATCAGCTGACCTCTGACCGCTGTGTATCCGCACAGTCATTCGGGATTCAGTGTCTGGTTTAAAATAAACACACAATAAGACTTTGCTCGCTGTTGCTTTCGTTCGGAGAGTTGTTTTCTGCTGAAAGTCTAGCTATAGCTCGTTTTTTGCATTTTTTTTTTCTCAGAGATTTGGATTTAGTGTAGTGAAATGCATTTAATATGTTATTCGGGTACTAAATGCTGAGTTGCATGGTTATCTTCAATCATTTGGTTTATGTAAAATGTATTTAATCATTTATTTATTTTGATCCACCTTTGCCTTTTTGCAAAGAACTTGATTGCCATCCAAAGAAAAAATAAGATTAAATTTATTCAACGGCATTTTATGGCCCTAAAAATGCAGCTTTGAAAATGGATATTTAAAGTGCACCAAAAAAATTGTCGTACACATGCATTTTTCATATTGAGTCTAGGCATAAGCAAGTACTCAACTGCAGGATTATAGTCAGTGGTGCCCGTATATAGGTGTGTATGCTAGGGGAGCTCCGATCAATTGGCCGATAATCACATTTTGTGACTCAATCGGTACTCGCCAATCTGACCAATCTCACAGATCGCAAGTGTTGTTTACAAGTTTACACACAGAGACGCACATGCACATGTTAAATGATTATTCCATCATTTGCACTGTTTCTAAATTGCATTGTCAATATATTTTCTTACCAATTTTTTATCTATTCTATCTATTTTGTTCTGCGGGGTCTTAAAAAGTCTTAAAAAGTCTAAAATTTGCTGTTCTAGGTCTTAAATATTTTTGCACAGGTCTTTTTTTCCGATGTCCATGTAACGCTACATCTAATGCTCATTTAAATTCTTTTTTGTTGTTGTTGCTTGGTTTTCATGGTGTTGTAGTCCTTTACTTCACTAGTCCTAATTGTAATTTGCGGTATTACAACTACAAATGAGACCAGCATGCAATAGCCATTCGCGCACTGCAAATGTGACGTCATCGCTGTGTTCGGTGCGCTCGACATGATTTCGGCTGGCAGAGTGAACAGATTTCGGATAAATAGTTCACTTGGCACCGCATTTGATTTGAGTTGAATATGAAATACTTTGAAGAGATTTTGTCTGAAACAGGTATGACTGTACACACATCTCTCAACGATCTGTCCATGCGTGATCATCATAGAGATAACCAGGTGACCAATAATTCTTGGCTAGAAATTGCAACAGCCATGGAAAAGAAGGAAAGTTTTTGTACAAGTTTGGAAAAACCTGAGGGATAAGTTTGTTAAAAGAAAAAAAAATGCCATGGAAAAAGTGGAGACCCAGGTGGTTAATAGCTACAAACTAATATTAAGTGACAAATTATTTCTTTGATAACTGGAAAAGAATATATGAACCTATCAGTTTACAATATACTGATGCCCAAATTCTGGGCTTTATTGGTGATAATGGTCAGGAATGTTGGACCATTATTGCCTTTTTAGCCTTTATAGGACAGAAACTAGCCAGACAGTAATGTGTGAATTGTTAAGTGGGCAAAATAAAAAAAACGTCAGTATTTTTAGTAAGTTTTTTTTGCTTTTATTTTTTCCATAATAAAAAATATAATTACAGAGCAACCCATTTTCTCTTGTTATTGATATTTAACTTTTAATAGGTAGAACTGTCCGAGATATGAACAAAAGCAAGTGATGCATCAAAGTTTGATTTAAAAAAATCTTGAATGGTTATAAAAATCTTTAAAATCATTATAATAAATTATAAAAAAATACAAAATAATTAGTTTTAAAATCTTGAACGATATTAATGATATGACGTAGTTCCAGAAACATACTACATCTCTGTTTATCCGTCTGACTTTACAGTGGGTTTCTTTTGACCGCCCCCTGTTTTAAAGAATATCCGATTGGTGAACGCATCAAGTATAAAAGCCTTGTCCGTTTCGTGAGTTGCGCGATGCGGCGCCAGGCGAAAGTATAAATCAGCCTTAAGATGTTTTTTTTGTTTGTAGTTCAGTGGTGCATCTAACCTGTCTTCAGTACAGTTCAATTTAAATACATTTATTTTACCACTAATTTTGTGATTTTGCATTTTCTCTCGCGTGTTTTTGATATTGTGACATAGGTCTTAAATTTAATACTTAATGGTCTTATAAAGGTCTTAAAAAGTCCTTTATTTGACATTATGATATCTGCAGAAACCCTGTGTAAAGCTGCTTCTGACCATGACATGTCCACACTAAATTGTTATAAGAGACATGTTTAAGGGATTATCTGCAACATTCTTTATTTATTCTCATAGGTAAGGAGAGATCTCCACTGAAGTATTATATTTAGAATGAAAACATGCATTATTAAGCATGAAGCATCAGAATCTGTACTTGCTCTGTATCGGCCAATCACAATTACAAGGAATCGGTACTCTGTATTGGCTGCAAAAATCCTGATCGGAGCATCCCTAGTGTATGCATAATTAAAATTAAAAATGTGCACCAAATACACCAACCTTGTTGTAATTAAGGGACTTGGTTACTCAAGTTAATGCAATATAAGGAATTTCATTGTGCATCATTAATTAGATTATTACAAACAAGCTTAAAGTAATATGTTGTTATCTGTCTAAATATTGTTCCTGGTTTCATTATGTATAGTTATTTGTTTGATAACAGTGGTAGTAGACTTTGAATTAAGTTTACATTAACTCACATTTAATTAATTTGGCTGTGAATCGAATGGCTCAGGACATTGTACATTGGCTTGGGCAACTTTTACATGCTTGTGGCTTGGAGAAAGGATGATAAATAATGGTTGTCTCTTTATGTATGTTTGGACGGGGTTGCAGTCAATGTCAAATTCTATTACATAAATCCACATCTGGTCACAGAAAAAGAGTGATTTCACACACTCGACCAATGATGTAAAGTGAATTTATGCACTGCTCAGGGAGTGTGTGTTCACTGCTGTAAGTGTGCACTCGGATGGGTTAAATGCAGAGTACAAATTCCGAGTATAGGTCACCGTACTTGGACACATCATGACTTTCACGTTCATATAAAGTGAATTTAGAGTGGAAGTATGTCAGTTAATCTGTTTATAAATGTGCTTGTTAACGCAAAACTGTATAGCACACATGTCATTTTAATAATTCATTGCACAGAACGATTGGACATTTTAAAGTTATTATAACAGTTAATTTTTTTTATTTTGTGGGAGAATTTTTACTGGTGAATGATAAGATATATTCCCTAACCCTAGTATACTACACAGAAATGTCCTGTCTGTGCATATATTTATACATATAGAAAAAATTATGTGTAGATGAGAATAAGGGCTGCACAATATATCGTTTAGCATCGATATCGCAATGTACGCATATGCAATACTCACATTGCAAGATATACAATGTTGAGTCTGAGTTATAGTTGACCAGGAGCTACAGAATTGTATTTAATTATTGTATTTATACAGAATTTATACAAAAAAAAATGTTTCTAGTCCACATATTTCCATTTCAAAGCAAAAACAAGATTATATTCAGTGTTTCCTCTAGGATTTTTTCCAGCTGTGGCGGCAGGCCTTTTGATCTACCAACTACCTTTGACGTTATTTCAATGACAAATGGGACGCAGTCGAGATCGGATTTGTGTAATACGAGCATTTTGCTTGCGCTAGGATTTCCTCTGTTCGTGCACAACTTCTTGCACGCCCTCAAATATACGCTGCTCAAGTGCAATTTAGCGCGTTTACGTAGTGAATTTGTCTCCAACCTTTATTAGATTTGCTAGGAATATTTATGAACGTCTCTAATAGACCTACAGAGCGGCATTAATGTGTCCTGAGGTGAAGTGAAACGGCTATAAACTCCAGCAAGATAAAGTCTTTGTTTGTTGTATGCAGAACCATAGACCTTTATCTATAAATAAAGTATAATTATAGATACTGTGTTCATCCTAACTGAAAGCTACGTTGTGTTTGCTAGCCTCACGCATCACGCACCTGTCAGTCATCATGTCACCTTAAAGGGTTAAACAAATGACGCACAGCACTACTACGGTTACAGAAAAGTTTGCGCTGTTATAATTCACTTACCTTTTAATATGTTTTGGTGCGATTATAGCCCGCTATTTTAAAAAACGACTATGTTTTAAATGAGAAGCTGTTATATGTAGCCGTGGCGGGATGAATTTTGGCGTGGCGCCCCGCCATGGTAGAATGAATGTAGCGGAAACCTTGATATTACTTAGCACACTGGCAGATAATTTTGCTTTTTTCAAGAAAAAACTTTTAACTTTGACTTATTTTTTTAAAGTAGAAAACAAAACAATATTTTTAATTGATCTAAGAATTCTTATATATTTAATTAGAAAGTAAATAAGCAAAGTAAGAAAAGCGATTATTCAATATCTGTACCTAAACACTGTTAGGCTCTGCAGAAAACTGTCAAATAGGGCTATTCAACTATCTTGTGAAACTGTATTGATATCGCAATATTTACCGCAGATAAATAAAATACTGTAAAAAATAAATTAATTTAAAATTAAATTAAATTTAATTAAATTAAAAATAATTTATATTTTTCCAATATAAAGTGCCCCAAAAGAGAATATCACCATACCAAAACTATTTAGAAATATTTAAAGAGCCCCTATTACGCATTATAAAAGGTCCTATTTTGGTTTTGGGTGTCTCCAACAACGGTCTGATATGCATGCAAGGTCAAAAAATACTTTCATTGTCTTATAATCTGCATTTATTTTTACCTAATTATCTCAACGACTCTCATATGATTCGTTCAGCGATTCATTTGTTCCCAAACCAGCATATTGCTCTATTCTTAAGTATGACACACATTCAGTATTAATCCACACAGCGGCAAAAGCTGAACTATTTTAAAACTTGACGGCTGCACGTGTGTAGGAACAGCTGACGGTGGCCATTGCAACGACAAACGGCAGTGGAAATCCCTAAACAAAGCGGCACGTGACACATTTTCAATGTGGTTTTGAGAATATAAAGAGTTAACCAGATACACTACAAGCGGATACAAGTAACAAAACACAATTAAATACATTATTTGCAAGCTAGAGAAAACAAGGAGGCAACCATTTTAATCGCACTTACTTACACTTGTGAAATGGAGGAAGGAACTGATCCATGAACTGTGTACTGTAAAGTTCCTGTCGAGCTCTGACAAAGTTCCATACATCAATAGTCTTTTCTGATCCTTCCTTTAACAAACGATGAATCCCCTGTTGTAAGCGTGGAGATTGCTGAAGCACTCGTCAGAAAAATGATGGGAGCACAGGGCTGGGGCTATAATGCTGAGGTATTTTTGCAAAAATAAGCTTTAACCACTGACTCATTAGAGCCTCATTATTGGGTAGAGAAAATAACACTAACTTTCCCTCACAGTTCAGAGCACAGCGTCTTTGCGACACGATTCAACCAAGATCTGCTACGGTGTTTGTCTTCTTTTTCTTTCTACAGTGTTTGTGGGCAGGGCAGGGGGTTTCAATTTTCCGAGGTCTATGCGCGCAACAAATTGACGGGGCTTGAGTTCCGTATCGACGTCATGCTGACGCGGTTAAAGACCTGTTACCCCGACAATTCATTTAAACCACTCTGAGTCGACTCTTTTATAGATGAATCAATAGTTTTAAACACGTTGCACTTTCTGATTTAAGCCTTAGCTGGATATTTTACTTCACTTAGAGCTGTGTTACAAACTGCATAAAGGCTCTTTAAACTTTGACCATAGCACAAGCCATTGAAATGAATGGGTTTCATAGAGCAGCGCTTTCTGCATCTAGTGCGAAAGCCACTTCAGACCACGTAGTGATTATTCGGCTGGAGGTAGAGTGAAACCAGCATAGTCTTTTTTTGTCTACAATTTTAAACCATTTTTTTGTTTTGGCCAAAAAGGCCATTTCAGCCAATCATTTTTGGCAGCCGAAAATTCTGTGCATTCCTACAAAACTTTTCAAAAAAGTGCTTTGTTGTTTTGTTAACATACTCCAAAAAGTATCGTAATCTTGGCCTCGTGTGAACCCAAACTCTCCATCTGTATCTGGAGCAGACTGCAGTGTTTTTTTGACGGGCTTTAGAGGAAGTCGAACCAGTGTGTACCAGGTGAGAGGAGTGTGTGTGTGTGTGTGGAGGATGAGTCTTGTTGAGTTGCCAACCCTCCTCATTTCCTCATTACATGTGTGTCTCGCTTCTGTTCACAGTCAGCAGCACATTTTTGCACTGTTTTGAGTGACATACTGTATAATTACTGATGTTTTCAATCAAGCATCACTCCTCTGTCTCATACTAATGATTAATGATTTTGAGCTAAACGCTAAGCATTGTACTTTGTGTTGCTCACACTGTAGTGTTTGTGCTCCAGACATGAATGAAGAGAAGTGGTGTGCTGTTGCTGAGTATGTTTTTTGTCATATTTCAACAGTATAATAATAGTAAGAAACTTGACATATTGAAATTAAAGCCTAAATTCATTATTTACAAAATATATTTCTTATTTTTCCACAATTTTTATTTATTTATTTTTTTTCAAATGAAATAACGATACTTTTATGAACCAGTTTAATAAAAAATATAACAGGGGTAGCATGGTGGCTCAGTGGTTAGCACTGTCGCCTCACAGCAAGAAGGTCGCTGGTTCGAGCCCCGGCTGGGTCAGTTGGCATTTCTGTGTGGTGTTTGCATGTTCTCCCTGTGTTGGCGTGGGTTTCCTCTGGGTTCTCCGGTTTCCCTCACAGTCCAAACACATGCGCTATAGGGGAATTGGATAAACTCGCTGTAGTGTATGAGTGTGTGTGGGAATGAGTGTCTATGGGTATTTCCCAGTACTGGGTTGCAGCTGGAAGGGCATCCGCTGTGTATAACATGCTGGAATATTTGGCAGTTCTTTCCGCTGTGACGACCTCTAAAATAGAGACTAAACCGTCATTGTGAATATCATTTTTGTTTGGGACCATTTTGAAAACTTGTTCCCCAAATTTATTTAAAATAGTCTTGATTGTGTTTTAATAGTTATATTCAGTTTTAGTATTCAAAGTGTCTGATTAATTAATTAATAATAAATAATGACACTTGTACTATTTGAAGCATTCATTTTTTTTTTAATTAAAAAATGATTCTTGAAATTTTTTTATTTGACCACTTTTTAATATTTCTATTTGAATTATTTTATTAGTAATATTTTAAATGTATATTTAATATATTACTAAATACATATTTAATATATTACTATATTATATTATATTATTAAATGTATATTTAATATATTACTAAATGCATATTTAATATATTACTATATTATATTATATTTTTAAATTTATATTTAATATATTACTATATCATATTATATTTTTAAATTTATATTTAATATATTACTAAATGCATATTTAATATATTACTATATTATATTATATTATATTATATTTTTAAATGTATATTTAATATATTACTAAATGCATATTTAATATATTACTATATTATATTATATTTTTAAATGTATATTTAATATATTACTAAATGCATATTTAATATATTACTATATTATATTATATTATATTATATTTTTAAATGTATATTTAATATATTACTAAATGCATATTTAATATATTACTATATTATATTATATTTTTAAATGTATATTTAATATATTACTAAATGCATATTTAATATATTACTATATTATATTATATTATATTATATTTTTAAATGTATATTTAATATATTACTAAATGCATATTTAATATATTACTATATTATATTATATTTTTAAATGTATATTTAATATATTACTAAATGCATATTTAATATATTACTATATTATAATATATTTTTAAATGTATATTTAATATATTACTAAATGCATATTTAATATATTACTATATTATATTATATTTTTAAATGTATATTTAATATATTACTATATTATATTATATTTTTAAATGTATATTTAATATATTACTAAATGTATATTTAATATATTACTATATTATATTATATTTTTAAATGTATATTTATTATATTACTAAATGCATATTTCATATATTACTATATTATATTATATTATCTTATTAAAACTATATTTAATTGTATTTGGATATATATATATATATATATATATATATATATATATATATATATATATATATATATATATATATATATATATATTAATTTTTTTTATTATTATTATTTTAATTATTTATATATTTATTAATGTACAAATTATCTTTTAATGCTAAAAACCTGTCTAATCCAGTTCCCAAAGTGGGGGTCATGGGAGAATGACAGGGGGGCTTTGTGATGTCCAAAAGTCAAATAAATTTTATTAAACTATAAGAATTACCATATTTCAACCATATCCCACAGGAGATAAAAATAGTAGTTTTAATAGTAAAAAACAAAAACAACAGCATGCAAATGAAAAGCCATCTGCCTTTAAAAAAAAAAATTTCATAGATTTTGTGTGTTAAAAATATTAACATTAAAAAAAAAAACAGGCTACAAGAATGATCTCTAATTAGTGGTCTCCAAAATTAAACCAAAAATAGGCTCGTGCTGAAAACATTGTGTCTACTAGTCTCTTTAGCTGAGGTTAATATTAAATTAAACTAATTAATAAATGACTATAAAAATGACTGTTTGTATATTTATAACCACCTCCGAGGAATTTGGGGGTCGCAAGTCACTGGCATTGTTATTTTAGGGGTTGCAGGGCTGAAAAGTTTGGGAACCTCTGGTCTAATCAAATAAATTCATGAAACTTCAAGAGTTTTATGATTTAATTTCTTTTTACAAGAACTGGTTCCTATTAAGTCAGCCATGCAGAATGACATATTTGAGTTTCAGATATTATAATTGCTTTAAAATTAGGTTAACAGCAGGTTCGTTGTGATCTGTGCTGAAGTCAGCTGAATGTGTTAATTAGTCATCATTGAGTTAGCCGCTCCTTACACTCACTTGAAATAAACTTGTTTTTCAGCTGCCAAGGTGCGCATTCGAGCGTGCCACTGAGGTATATTTATGTGTTTATACTAATAGTAATGCTTAAGTAATGCGTAAATGCAGTAAGTAAGACCTTGACTTGCCTACAAGACAAAAAAAGATCAGAGTTGCCAATTTATTTTTCAAGATAATGTAGAGAATTATTCAGATGCTCTCAATTTGTCTTGCATTTTTTTTGTATTTTATTATTTTATAAAAATTATATATATATAAAATTTGAGTCAATTTTGAGTCATTTGCGTTATAATTTTTTGTAGAATTTATATTATTTAATGTTTATGTATTTTAGCACATTTTTTTGTTAATTATTTTTTAGTTAATTAATTTTTTTTGTAAAATTAAAGATAATCTATTTTAAAAATGTATTTATTAAATAATTATTTTTAAAAATAATATTTAAAACATGCTCAATGTGTTCAAAGTCAGTGTATAGTCAACATTTTCATTTAGATTTATATTTATTCATTAAACAGATGCTTTTATCCAAAGCGACTTAACACATGAAGTTGTTTTGTCCAGTTGTTGGTGTGGATAATGACTGTTTATGATTGTGCTTTTATTTATTTATTTTATTATGATAGCTTTAAATTGTGCAGCAGCTGTGGAGGTTTGTACAGCCACACCTCTCAGCCATATCCGATGTAGAAAATGCGATCCCCTGCTGGGACTTACACAAACACCGTTAGATCAGAAGTGCTGCATTCTGAAACATGAAATTCCCTCTCGATGATGCTATAATTATCTTGATGAGTTAACCATTGAGTCATCGAGAGCTTATCTGATGAGTGTTTCTCTTCTGGTATCACACGCACCAATGAGTTTTATGTTAATTAAGCAACTTTTTCTTCAATCATTAAGCACTGAATAACTTTGTAGATGTATGTCAATCTTCAATAATTCAATATATTGTGATAATGAGCATGCAAAATATTGATATTGTGGGGACTTCAACATACAGAGAATAATTATTTATTATTTAAACTTTTAGAGTGTCTTTCAATGATATTCAGATTAGGGTTGGGCGATGTTGACCAATTTGGCATGGTACTACAGTGTTTCCTCTAGGATTTTTTCTAGCTGTGGCGGCAGGACTTTTACACGAATGTACCAACTACCTATGGGTGTTAATGACACATGTTGTGAGCGCATTTATGTAATACGAGCATGCGAATCTCTGCTTGCGCGCTGATTTTCTCTGTTCGTGCACAACTTCACACCCTGAAGTATACGCTGCTCAAGTGCGATTTAGTGCGTTTATGTGACGAGTACATCTCCAACATTTATTAGATTTGCTAGGAATATTCATGAATGTCTCCGGTAGACCGACAGAGCGCCATTAATGCGTCCTGAAGTAAAGTGAAACAGCTGAAGTAGCTGAACAGTCCTGAAGTAAAGTGAAACCGCTATAAATTCCAGCCAGATAAAGTCATTGTATGCAGAACCATAGACCTTTATCTATACAGTATAATTATGGAAACTGTGTTCATCTTAACTTAAAGCTACGCCGTGTTTGCTGGTCTCACGTCTCACGCGCGCACCTGTCAGTCAGTCAGCATGTCACCTTAAAGGGTTAAACAAATAACGCACAGCACTACTACGGTTAAAGAAAAGTTTTCGCTGTTATAATTCACTTACCTTTTAATACGTTTTGGTGCGATTATAACCTGCTATTAAAAACAACAACAACAATGACTGAATGTTTTTGAATGGGAAGCTGTAATATAGCCGTGGCGGGATGAATTTTGGTGTGGCGCCCCGCCATGGAAGAATGAATGTAGCGGAAACCATGTACTATGTCTAATGTGAACATTGGCGATGGACGATGGTATCGTCGTTGTAGGCGGGGCGGGGGTGGTTGTTGTTAAATATCAATTAATTCATAACGAATTTAATAATTGTAGCCTATCGTTTTCACTACCTGACCCACATGGTCTTTGCTTTACCCATGACCAAACCATAAATAAATAAAGTTATACACAAATTACCATCTGTCAATCACTTATTTCCGCGGGACTCTGGCATGATCAGGCGGAGTGATCTGTGTCCTTATAATGGCTTTTCCCCACAGCTGATGGCGGAGACCAGATGAGAGTTCGTTTGGAGTTCACTGTAATTTGTATTGTGATTAATGATAACTTCCTTATTTTAATACTATTATTATGAGGAAATAATAACAAGTAAAGATGCTAGGGCTCGACCGTTTCGGCGTATGCGCCCAAAATTTTATGCAACCTAAAATATATATTTGAAAGCATTTGTGCTAGTGCAAAAATTGTTGCCGTGCGACCTGTTTTCACTGCAAAATCCTCACCGCGTGCGCAGATTTAGGAGACATTCATGCTTGATGCATCTTTGCACCTAAAGACCCCAAACGCAGCGCTCAGGAACAGATTAAAACAGTTGTCATGTGAACTTGCTGAAGTAAAAAAAAGCCCGCAATGCTTGCCCCGCCTTTGTGCTCTTCTTATTGGCCCACTGCGCTAGAACTGAACGCGAGTGAATTGGTTAATTTCAGCTGTCAATCACTCAGTCAACGCCTTCTGCCTTCAGATGACAGGAGCTACAACCGCGAAAATGTGAAGCGCTGAAGATGAGAGAATGAAAATAACACTGACAGATTTAGTTTTAGAAACCACCTAAAGTTAAATAATGGCACATCTTATTAGTGATCATGTGCTGAATGTTAATCCACCATTTACACTTCTCCAAGAGTGGATAAAAGACTTCCAGTGGCTTCAAGTCCGCTATGAAAATAACTAAAGCCTTTCACTGTAAAGTCTGTGAAACGGGGTTTGCAGGTAACAGCGTTTGCCACTGAATCTACACATTTTAAGCGCGAGAGGTGCTGTATAATCCTCACGATGTATTTAATCCTCACGATGCTGTCAGCCGTGCAAACAGCAGCTATAAGTATAATATAACACAGCTCATGAAAAGACCGTTATTGCTATTAAGATGACATGCAAATAATAAGTTATATATAAATACAAATGTGGGGCGAGGTGATGGATCGCGATGCCGGCTCAGCCTCGTGAAGTTTATTGGCCATCGGCGATGGACGATAGCATCGTCTATCGGCCCAACCCCAGTTCAGATTGCTGTATTGGCAGTGGTTGTTAATGACAGTGCTAAATACTTGAATATGTTCTATCTACTTAAATTTGTAAAAACAATTACGTTAACTTAATCGATTTGTGTTTGAGCATCAATATCACAGTTTGTGTATCTGCAATGGTCACATCGTAGGATTAGATTATTTACTAAAGATTAAAACATAAAGATACTATTAAATATTATTATGTTTTACAATTTTGAATGCAATGATGAGCATGTTATTTTACGTTTGACTGTTCGATTTCTGCACTGTTTATCTATTTATTTTTGCTTGTAATTTATTATAATTTATGCAGATGCACTGCGTAGAAAAAGACTTGATCATCCCAGTAGATCTAAATTAATGAAATCTTTCCAAATAGAGCTGTTCAAATTATATTCAGTTCGCAATATATATCGCAGCATGACAAAATATCGCAATGTCAGACTTTTTCAATATTGTACAGCCCTAAAGTTAATAAATAAATTAATACATAAATAAAATACTGGCAGGGAAAGAGTTAATCGCAACAAGAAAATCTGATACTGCCTTTTCAGTGTCTTATCAAACTGTTTTGGAAACATACTTTCCCGAAAGTTTGAGTCTGGTTGTCAGGTTGTTGATAAATTGATGTGGGCAGTGTCCGGTTGGCTGGTCATTGGTCAGGGTGATGATGATGCACTGATGACCTCACTGTGACCATGTCTAGGTGCCGACCGTGGCCCAGGCTGGAATGTGACCCCAGCGGAGGCCATCTTGAGCGAAAGTCTGCAGGCATTAGTGCTGCTGACTCACTCTCCCATGATGCCCAGCAGTTGATGTATAACTACTGAGCAATGACTGATGAACTTTTAAACTTTAAATCCCTCCTAAATCCCTCTTTCCCACAATCTCTGTTTATTTAAGGCATAATTGAATTGCTATTTGTTCATAAAGCACTTTTAAAAAGATAGCTCACCCAAAAATGAAAATTTACTTTTTTCTTTTATGTGTTTTTTTCTGTTGAACACAAAAGAAGATATTTTGAAGAATGCTGGAAACCTGTAACCACTGACTTCAATAGCATGTTTTTTTCCTACCATTAAAGTCAATGGTTACAGGTCTTTAACTTTCTTCAAAATATCTTCTTTTGTGTTCATCAGAAGAAAGAAACTCATAAAAGTTTGACCACTTAAATAATAGTGAGTAAATGTATATTTTTGGGTGAACTATCCCTTTAAGTATCAACAAAAATAAATTGTGGGAATACAGAAAAGCTAGAAAACCTGATCACAAATTTATGTCAAACCATTTTTAATAGTTTTATGTTTGAATAAGTTAAATAGATTCATAATGGTTGATGCTTTTTCTTCTGTTTGTTAATTAATTCTAAAATATGTTTAGTAATAATAAATGTATAATGCTTTCTAATAAGAGTTTATGTGGGGTTTTAAAAGAAAAAAGGGGCCTTAAAAGTCTTAAATTCACTGAAGTATTGTATTCTAAATCTTTAATCATTTTAAACAGGTATATATTTTCATATGTTCATTGAACACTACGTCAAACTGTAGTGTAATTGTTTTCTGTCCTCAGATTATATATGAATAATTTAATTGACTTAAATTGCATGTAATCGTCCTGTTTTATTTTGCAATATATATATTTATTATTGATATGATGAATTTTATTATTTATTAATTATTTAAAATTTGTATATATTAAAATATATTAATAGTTATTTACATAATAATAATTATAATCAATAATATTAACAAAATTCATGTGTATTCAATTCTATATGTAATGTTTTATTTATTCATTATTATATTAGAATAAAATAGACATATTTAATATATTCATTCATTAATTTTTCTTCGATTTATTCTCTATTTTAGAGGTCGCCACAGCGGAATGAACCGCCAACTATTCCAGCATATGTACACTATAGCAATTTAGTTCATCCAATTCACCTATAGCACATGTGTTTGGACTGTGGGGGAAACCGGAGCACCAGGAGGAAACCCACACCAACACAGGGAAGAACATGCAAACTCCACACAGAAATGCCAACTGGCCTGGCTGGGACTCGAACCAGCGACCTTCATTAATGACATATATTAGTTAATGTTAATTAATGTTCATCAAACTGTATCAAAAATTCTTGTTGGTATCAGAGGTATTTAGTATTATTCAAACTTTAAGGTCAGGGATTGTATGTTCCTTGACCAGTTTGTGATGGTCATGAGTGTTTGTCCTCCTGCAGGTATCTGTGTAAAGTGTGGTAAAGGGGTTTATGGAGCGAGTCAAGCATGCCAGGCGATGGGGAACCTGTATCATACGAACTGCTTCACCTGCTGCTCCTGCGGTGAGTTTCTCCACACACACACACACACACACACACACACACACACACACACACACACACACACACACACACACACACACACACACACACACACACACACACACACACACACACTCTCTCCTGCTGGTTTTATGTGTCTAAAGCATATCCGTTTTGTCTATTTTTGTCTATAGCATGTGTGTTTGGTTTCAGCAGAGGTCCATTTGGCCCTTCGATCCGGCAGTGACTGTACTGATAAAATTCCTTAATTATTTATTTAATTAGAGGATACATCTAAAATGGAAAAATTATGCATTTAAGTGAAGTTTATTTATAAACTAATTTCAAGAGGAGCACGCGCTTATGATTAATAGCAGCTGATCCTCGTTAGCTAATGCACGATCCACCAATCGGAAGATTCCTAATCACTATAAATAACCAGAGTATCTTATCTTAGCCATCTTCGTCTTGAAGAATCCCCCCTTCCACCCCTACTCCTCCCCTTTCCTTGTCAGGGCAGCACGGAGGCCCAATGGTTAGCATCATTGCCTCACAGCAAGAATGTCACTGGCTCAGATCTTACCTAGCCAAGTCGGCATTTCTGTGTGGAGTTTGCATGTTCTCCCCGTGTTTGCGTGGGTTTTCCCCGGGCTCTCCGGTTTCCTCCCACAGACCAAAAACATGTAACATAAGTAAATTGACAAAACTAAATCGACATCATAGACAAGCTCGAATTCATATACACTCTCCATAGCTCTTACAATCTACATTTACCATTATCAAGCAGGGGGAGCTCTCGAGACCTACCTGAGCTCAGACTCCCCTCTCGCCCTGCAACGGGAGGGAGCCCCGGGCTCGAGGATCTCACGAGCTCAGGGCTCTCTCCCGGGACAGCATGCCAAATACGCATTATAACCAATCATCAGCAAGGGCGAACTCTTGAATTAGAATAATAACACTTGTACGTGTATTTAGAAGCATGCTCGTGAAGTATATATATAAAAGAATATAATAAAATCTGAAAAGAATATGAAATCTAAGAATTGTGTTTTGTTTTTAAAATGGAAGATTTATGTGGATAAAAAAGCAGTTTTTTTGAACGATTCTTCTAAAATCCAACAATTGTGCATCTAGAATGGTATTAAAATGCATTTAATTACAATGATTTATTTATGTTATATATTAAGGCTGTCAAAATTAATTGTTTCTTCGGTGCACTGCGATGCAGACGCGGACAATTCGGTATCAGTTCAGTAATAATATCCGGTTATTGTGTACTGATGTCATTTATCTCATATGTGCTATGTCGCCGTAGCTTATGATAGTTTCGGCGCTGGGTCTATTTTTGCCGCGCTGCTCATACTCAATTAAAGTGATTGATAATGACCAATAACACACTGAATGACAGTAAAAAGTAGCAATTTTACCCAATAAATGCATCAATAATATCCACTGACTTGTGTATATATAGTCAATCAAATAAACTTAAACGATTAAAAACTGCAACAAATATCTATTTAGGCCCGAACTACAAAACTAAATGTAAAACAACTTTAGTATCAGTTTTGCTTGAGTTGCACACTAGTGTTGCAGGAGAGGGGAAATAGAAGCGGCCGCTTTTTAAGCTATTTACGGGAGTTGTAGTCCATAGTGAAGTGTATTGTGGGTAGTGTAGTTCGACACGCATGCTGGATGATGTGAGCACGCTGTGTGCTGTGCAGTTGAAGCAGAGGTAGAAAGTTTTATTCGGCTTTGTTTTATGTTCACTCAAGTTATTCCACTCGGGAGCTGTTTGCACCGTGAACCTGACAACACGAAAATAAGTAAAAGAAGAGCATGCATTGATTAATTTTGTCCGTCTCGTCCTTTGCACGAGCATGAATTAAAGAGCTGTTACTCTGCCGCTGGACATCGCTGAAGCAGAGAAAGTAACACTAGTAACACTAGTTACTAGTTACTCATGTATAAATATCATTATAACTATATTGTATAAATATGATTACAACTAGGCCCACAACATCCTGACAATCAAAAACAAAATGACATGATGTCACAGGCGATTGTCTTCTAAGTGCACCAATCATGAATGACGCTCCTCATAGAGCGTGAGAAGCATACAGTACTGTATGATCTATATAATTTGTAAAATAGAGACTTGCAGGTTAAGGAAACAGCATAGGAGAAAGTTGCCCCAGGCCTTGGTTCAGATAAAAAGTAAAAAAAAGTGTGTTTGTATATAGAGAGAGATAGTTAGCTAGATAGAATAGACAGAGATAGATTGATCTGTGCAGCAGCTGCCGAAGAGCTGCGCGCTGCAGACGCAGTCGGTGTGAAAGGCAAACGCCTGCGTGCTGCTTCTGCTCTTCATAGGCGCTGCTCATGCTCTGCTTTCGCTTGCGGTGTGAAACAGGCGTCAGAAAGCGAGCGAAATATTATGGAAAGCATCGTCAATGCACCAAGATATCGAATTGAACCGAATCAATGGCATGATAATCATAACCGAACCAAACCGTGAGACCAGTGTATTTTCACACCTGTATTATATATAACTTAGTATATAAGTGGATAAAATATGCATCTAAAATCAAAAACAAATGGAAGAAACTTTGTTTATTTGTATTTTATAATAATAATGATAATAAAACTAATAAACTTAATTTTTTTTAAAGTAGCATCTCAAGTAGGACTGCACAATACAGTGCATCCGGAAAGTATTCATAGCCCTTCACTTTTTCCAAATTTGTTTATGTTATAGCCTTATTCCAAAATTAATTAAATGATTTAGTTCCTCAACATTCTACACACAATCCCTTATAATGACAATGTGGAAAAAGATTTTTTTTAAATTGTTGCAAATTTATTAAAAATAAAAAAACCTGAAAAATCCCACACCGACACGTGAGGAAATGTGATGTCAACAACAGATTTACATACTAAGGGGTGATTGGACAGGTCTTCGCACTTGCATTAGATGGGAAAGATAATCAGAAGCATACAAAGGCGGAACTGCTTTTCTTGTCTTTATTAACAAACCAATATTAATAATGCATATTCTAAACCGTGGATCACAGGGCGCACCAAACCGTAGGAGAACAACGGGACGATACGTTGTTATACGAGAACCGTTGCATTAGTGATGCGCGGATGGCGGATGGTTATATGGTTATATCCGCGGGTGCTGCGGATAATCCGCGGGTCGGGTAATAAAAAAATACATTATGATTAATTGTGGGTGGGTCGCGGGTCATAGCAGTCGACCAGCAAAAAAGCAGAGAGTAGACTTCGCAGAATGTGAAGATGAGACGCCCAAAATAATGGATGAAGTGCAAGAGTACTGTGCTAACTTTCAGTTAGAGGAGTCATCAGAGGAAAATCTGCTATCGTTCTGGGAGAAACAAGATCGCTTATTTACACGACTGCAGCGCCTTGAAAGGAGAAGCGTGTGCATTCCTGCAACAACGGTGCGAGCGAACACTCATTTAGTGTGGCTGGCCGTGTTTTGGAGATGAGGCGGAATTGCCCGAATCCAGGCACAGTAGATGCTATTCTGTTTCTGCACAGTCCAAAGAAAAAGGCCAGGTTAACATAACATAGCTGCTTTTTAGGCTGAAGTAGCACAGTTTTTGTTCTCTTTTTCCTGTATATGTAAAAGCTGAATCTGCAGTTAATAATAAACGATCCACGTTGACTCTATTATCATGCTTAAAACAAAGAATCGAACGGGTGGGGATATATATATATATCAGATAAAATAATATGTGCGGGCGGGTGGTGGGTGGATGAATAGTATGAAGGAGCGGATGATCCGTGCATCGCTATGTTGCATTCCTACATGCCACATGTGCAAGCAGTGTCCTAGAGTTCATGTTTATTTGTGTTAGGGATGCTCAAAATAACCGTTTATCCGTTAACCGAAAGGGTGTGTTTGTAACCGATTAATGGTATCAGTTAAACGATTAAAAAATATTATTTTATATATTTTTAAAGTTTGGCTGCATAAGGGACCGATCACCGAAAGCGTTTTTTGCGAGGCGCATATTTTGAATGGTTTATTAACGGCCATGAGTGTTTTACGCTCTGCGTATGCGTCCTGCACACCTCACATTATGCCATTGCGTGCTGCGTGCTCCCAGTTGAAATAAAAGTCAACTGAGCCGAAAAAGCATTTTACGTCAGTCGTCTGTTTTATTCTTCAATTATGTTATGCCGCTCTCTTATATGTGCTAAATATAGCTACAAGTCACAGCACCAGTATTTATTTAGTAGAGGTCATGTTGTGCGGCTCCGGGCAAATTTTGATTCTGAGGGAAAATGACCAAAATGTAACATGATGATTGAAAATGACTGGAAATAAATAATATATTTCAATTCTCTGTACATAACAGAAAAATAAACAATGATAATGCAACAATAATAGTGCATTTTTATTATAGTGGCAGAAGTATATTTTTGGACAGGCCTTGTCAAAAGTCAGCGGGCACTTTCACTAATAAAAAAATATAGCACTTAAATTATTTCATTTTTAACAATAAATTAAATTACGTTTTATATCGAAAGTTGATAATGATATAAAACATACATGTTGATGGTAAAAAATAAGCTTTTAAGCGATAGCTTTTATTTGTTTCAGTATTCAAACATTAAATATTGAATGCATCAAGTTAAATAAAAACTAATATGAAACGACACATAGCTGGATATAAAGCATATAAAGGACTATTATATTTAGCAAAATGCTGCTCTTTTTATCTTTGTATTTTTATAATTTTATTTCTGTTATTTTAATTATTTTTTCTCTTCATAATTAACTAACGAGCTAAAGACAAATTCCCGCTTGACGTTTTAGAAAATATTTTGCGCAGCTGCCCAGTAAATATTAAAGATAACCGAGGAAAAAAAAAACACACAGAAACATGTTACATGTCCCCAAATATACAACTTATTTAACTGAATCGTATAATGGCCTATAGCTGAAATGTAAAAAATTGCTCATTTTATATTTTTCAAAACATTTGTCAAGACATATTGATATTTTTTTTAGTAAAAACAGTACCGGCATTTAACAATCCATATTTATTTTATTTAATCATTCATTTGAGTTGTTTATCTGTGCATTTATAGGCTATAATTTAAATCCAACACAATTATCAGCACCTCGGACAGTGCCACTCCGTAAAGCTTTCATGCAAAGTCTAAAAAACTGAAGAAAGATTAGACTTTCTCCGGTGACGGCCGACACGTCGTAATCGTCTTTCAGGTGGTACAGCTGGCATTAAATTACAAAACAAGCATGCTGCAGTCTGGTTTTTGAAATAAAAAGTGCAATTATTTCCTCATTGTTCAAGGAGTCTGCAAGTCCGTGTTTCATGGATATAGCGATCTTAAGCGTTTCTTTATTCGATGCGCAGCAGGAAAAAAAAGTCTTTCAGCAGTGCATGTACTCGTTGGTAAAGTTCTCAGAGCGAGTTTTATGCTACCAAATACAGTACGGCATGCAATAAACTCACGTTTAGTCAGGCGAAATAAACGTCTCTGCCTGGGATGTCAATCAAATTAATGAAACAATGAAAACAATAGGCTATTTTATTATTTTAAGATTTTAGATGACGGGTTCGTAATTATACACGGTTAACTATATTCAAGTCAATGAAATAATAACTTTGATAAATAAAATATGTTCATAAGAATGTGGTGGGCCAGTGACTCCCTTCTCCGCCAGAGACTGCTCTGTGGTTTTAAAACCCTTTTCAAACTGTATCGTTTAAACCTGTATCAGTTTTTTATGTTAAATAGTGTAGTTTACTTGTGGATGTCTGATGAGTAGGGCGCTTCCGCTGAGCCAACTGTGGTGGCAACAGAGCCGCGACGTCAACACACAGAATCTGTCGGCACAGTTCAGCACGGTTATCTAACCGTGGCGAGAATTCCGTGCCGAAAATGGTTTGTAATTGTGCCGCGTCGATCCAGGCTCAGTGGAGAAACAACCGTAACCGTACCGAAGTGTTCTTAGAACGGTTTGGCACATTTGTCTTTCCTCACATGCTTGGCGCGCACATGAACGGTGAGTGAGAAGAGTGAGACGGAGGAAATAAGTCATTATGACATAATCTTTAGACTAATGACTTCTATTAAAAATGTTAAAAGAGTTTTTGTAATATAATAATAACAGCGGAGCATTCATTAAATGTATATTTTCCGTGGAGTGATCGATTTGAGGTAGTCTGATATTTTTTTTTACGGAAGAAAAAAAAAACATGATTGGACAAACAGCCGCCGGTTCTTAAAAAGGATTCAGTCAGTGTTTTCGTTTTGTAATTTAAATTTTCATTTAAGTGAAAAATATCTGGGGCAAGACTATTTATTTTATTCTTTTTATTTAGTTTATTCTTTTTTTCTATGCTGTTGGAAACATACAGGTGCATGAAGATGCTCTGTTATGTATGCTGCTGTTTGCATGTTGAAATAAATCAGTATTTTAAAATGCAATATTTAATGTGTCACACAAAATAGACACGTACATTTTTTTTTTCAATTAAATATTTTTTTAATAGTAATCTGTTAACGGTTAACGGTAATATCCGGTTAACGAGCAGCTGTTGTCGGTTAGTAAAATTAACCGAAATGAGCATCCCTAATTTGTGTTTGAGCGTGTCATGTGTATATGTGCTCTCAGGTGTGTGTGTGTGTTCCGCAGGGCAGGTCCGTCACCTGACGCGTCCTTCGCTCTCCTGTTTCTTCTGTAAACCATAGAGAAATCACGGCGCTACTGTAAAGCAAATTCAGTTTTCTCTCTTTCACTCTCTCTTCCCCCTCCGCACAGATACAGTTTCCTCGCGCTTTACAGCCAGGCAAGATAATTTACACGTAATGCTAGCCCTCGCTGTACACGTATTGTTTTCTGGAAGAAAGAGGGCCAGTAAACCGGATGCGGTCTGGGAGGAACTGGAAGCCTCTTTTAAGGACATAATGGGCTCTTGAAGTTCACAGGAACTTTCTAGTGTGACGTTGGAGTGTGTTTGTGGATGTTTGGCGTTTCTGTGATGAATAAGCTGCTGTGGTTGATCTTAAGTACTCCAGTGTAATCACGAGCCACTGAAATGTTTTAGGAGTGAAGGAGACGGAACGTAAATCATGTGTTGTGTTTAAAAAGGCTAGTTCAATGAGAGACTTTTTTTGCTGGTTTTATTTTTGTGAGATGAGTCAAAATGTGCGGACAGTATGCAGTGGTGGAAAGAGTACTGAAAAATCATACTCGAGTAAAAGTTACCCAAACATGTAGTGTGAGTAGAGTAAAAGTATCTGTATGTATCTGTATGCAATTTGTATGTGTGTGTGTGTGTGTGTGTGAAAACGTATTTTTTATGACGTGTGATAACGTTATTGTTTAACCTGTTCATGCGGGTTTTTGTGACAGCTTAATATTGATCGTATTATTAATTATATGACGGGTAGTGGGCGCCGCTGTTGTTGCTAGAAGGGATACAGCTGCAATCGGAAGTTAACAAGGAGTATTTATTATTCGTTAAATTGCGCATTAATTGTGTTTTATTAGCGTCTACCTCAACCCTAAACGCACCCCTCACGGTAATGTAAAAATATTGTTTGTTGTACAGTGTCACAAAAATGATGCTATATACTGACGTGAGTATCCTCAGCTGTATCCCATCCAGACTTCACCCTTTCTGCAGTGTGGTGAAGTTTAGATGAGATACAGCTGAGGATACTTTTTGTTAACTTCCGATTATCGCAGCTGTATCCCTTCTAGCAATAACCGCAGAAGAGATCCAAGCTGCAGCATTTACATCATGTTTATTCATAATTTTCTTCCGAAATACATGAAGGTAAGCAACTGTTTATCTGGGAGAGGTATAGAGAAAATATTCTAGTAACATAAACTGTGTATCTGTGTATCTTACGTGAACAAAGCACATTGCCCAGTTATATTGCTAAATTATTATTATTGCCGTCTCTATAGACATCCGCGTGTATTTTAGAATGTTTAAATGTTATGTTTTGCCTGTAGTTATGTATATTTAAAAGTCTAAAACCTAAAATAAATTATTTTATTTTAATTTAAATTAATAGTTATTTGTTTGAAAGCATGGATAAATTGTGATTTATGACAAGCGCTGCGCACCTCTTTCTGGGCCTCAGTGCGCTCCATCAGATTTAAGGTTTAGCAGTTGATGACGTGCGCTCTGAACGTTCTAATCACACCAGTGTGATCATACGCTTCAGGGACCAGCCACGGCTGATCACACCGGTGTGATCGTACAAGTGAAAGGGTTAAGGACATTTGGCGGTTGGTCATTGCGTGTAATGATTTTGTCTTCTGTGTCTTGAGGTTGATTTTCTATGTGCCATTTGATTGGACGGGAATCACAGGACTGATTATTCTACTTTAGCCAATTACCATAGATAAGAAAAAAATTAATAGTGACTGCAGGTTGAAGGAAAATAGTGGAGTACACTAAAAAAAGTACACATTTTAAAAACTACTTAATTCCTGATTAAAAAACTACTCAATTGCAGTCATTTAAGTATTTGTAATTCACACCACTGACAGTATGAGCAACATCTTCAATAGTTTCATGATTTTATAGTCTCAAACTCAATTCCTGGAAGGCTGCAGCTCTGCACAGTTTAGCTCCAACCAGCTCCAACTCACACCTACTTAATAGTCTCTAGTAGTCTTGAACACCTTGATTAGTTGCATCTGTTTGGTGCAATTAGGGTTGGAACAAAACTGTGCAGAGCTGCGGTATATATGATTAAATAGTTATTTAGGCCAAAAGATGTTTTGCACATTACATAATCATGTGCTAATCACTATTTTTGTATAATCTAGGGATGTATACATTGTAAATTACTTGTATTTATTTGTTTATTTTAAATAATTATTATTTTTTTCAGTGTTCCTAATTTATTGTTTTTTTTTCCTTTATTTGTTTTTTTATTGCAGTATGCTTATTTTCTTTTTAGAAAGTTTTTTTTTTTTTGGGGGGGGGGGGGGGGGGTGGGGGGGGACATGACAGAATGCACAATAAATTAGAGCTGTAATCGGGCCATAAAAATTTGGCCCGATAGGGTCCGAGCCTGACAGAATTCGGCCCGAGCCCGACAGGACATTTTGATTGACAGCTTTATAAAGCCCGAACCCGTTTATAACCCGACATTATTCAAATGTGCACATGCACAGAGCTCTTTTGCCTTTTTTCAAGAATGAGTCATTTATATGTTTTACCATAATTTATTCGTAACAAACATAGGCTATAGGCCACTTGGAAGTTGGAACAAAAAAAAAAGTCCTCTGTAACATCGTAACATCTCAGCACTCTAAATAGACCACATACACTTAGCCTTTAAATTGGCCAACACACCAATGAAAAGAAGTCTTTCTTAACAAATTAAATTAAAATAAATTCTAAATTATGGCGGGTATTTGGCAACGAAATTAAGATAAAGACTCTGCGGGATTGGTTTCGCCACTTCTGTCCACAATCTGGCCTTACGGTGACGGTGAAGCTGAATATTAAACGAATAGCCTATATACTCTAGCTACATTTTGATTTTATGGTTTAATTAATATTTATTTATAATTTAAAAACCCTTTACTCACCAAGATTAGGCTACGTGTTTTTGTGGAGGAACATTATTGAATCCACTGTAAATGGCTTTAGCGCAGTCCTGCGCTCAGGATGGTGCGTCCAGCAGCACCAAACACCCTTTCACTGCTGCTGCTACAGGTCGAGATGCATAGTTCTGATCTGGCTAATTTTGCAAGTTTTGGGTAGGATTGTTTGTTCGTCTTCTACCAGCCAAGAACATCCATTTAATTTGCCATGACAGCTGTTTCAGTGTAGCGAGTGACCACGTCATCTTCCCTGTCAGCTTGCTGTACATACATTGCTGTTTAGCGCTCTACCGTAATACGCAGTGTATGAGTGACCGGCGAAATACTTTGGCGGCTAGAATGACCGTTCCTTCTGAACTGGCGGCTTACCTGACCGCAGTCAAAACTCGCTCTTTTTAACTTCTCCGTCATCATTTGTTTTACCTTTGCAGGCATAGATTTTAATGTTGTAACAAACGATTTGATAACTTTCTCGTGCTAATCGAAATGCATCACATGACTATTCATTTACTGCGCAAGCCCGAGCCCGGCCCGACCCCGTCTAAAATGATGGAAATGAAACCTGAACCCACCCGAACCCGTCGGGTCCCGCCGGGTCCCATCGGGTTCGAGCAAAGATCTTCAGCTCTACAATATATCTGTGAAGTGCCTGTTCACAGTCAAGCAGAAGTGTTTCATGATCACATATTTCTGCAATTAATCACTACTGTAATTGATTCTTATGCTCCGATGAGGGAAAACAGAAGTGCTGAGTGTCATGACAACAGCAGATGATGCAGCGTTTCATTTACACTCCACCAAAACTCAGGTGTATCCTGTTAAAGGTGTATATTAGGGCTGGACAACAGTCAGTAATGATTAAAATATTAAATTTACATTTTATATATATAGAACAAAGAACAAACTCGGTTGGAAGGATGAGAGAACAGAGATGTCTGCATATTTGTGCCATTTTGTCAGATAAAATAGATTAAAACACTTTAATATTTTAGAAAAAGTAGTTAAAGTTTGCATGACCAATGATTGATCTTATCCTAAATATGCAGCCTATTTTTTGAATACCTGACCTGTGGATTAATGGCAGCATCCGCTGATATAAACGAGAAATTATGTGATGTCACCCATGTGATGGAACTGGCCGTGTTGCGATGGTGTCGTGAAGCGTCGCAGAAATGGTATTGGTTGTCAAATGGCACATTACACAAGAGGAAACGATTAAATCTTGTGTCACAATGCCCATTTATCGCTACGAATCCCCACAACACCCTACGTCAAGGAAATCGTGGCGAAGTCGTGACAAATTCGTGTGATCTGACAGGGGCTTTAGCCCTCCTGTAAAATTTTAATTAGCCTAGTTAAACTAATTAACCTAGTTAAGCTTTTTAAACTGCACATTATGCTGAATACTAGTATCTTACAAAATAATACATTGTTAAATATTTAATAAGTATGCACAGAATACAATCACACATTTGTAAATACAAACTTTTATTTTGGATGTGATTAATTACGTTGTCCAGCACTATTATATATCATTCTGTGTTGTGTTCTATAAATAGCTCTATCGGTATATTTAGATCTATTGATGTACACTATTATATTTAACGTATTATCTAATGTTCTGTCCATCTCTGGAATCAGAGGCACTTTTTTCCTTCTCTCTTCATGTATAATTGAGCCTTTCTGTCATGTCCAGAGCTGCACCCCCCTGCTCCTCATCAAAGAGAGAGGAATGCACTCATTTATTCCTCCATCTCTCTCTCTCTCTCTCTCTCTCTCTCTCTCTCTCTCTCTCTCTCTCTCTCTCTCTCTCTCTCTCTCTCTCTCTCTCTCTCTCTCTCTCTCTCTCTCTTTGTCACGACTCACTTTTCTAGAACTGTATCAGTCATGACATGGACAAACAGACTCACACACAATAACCTGTTCTCACACTGCAAAAAATGCTTTTCTTACTTAAATGTTTTGTCTTGTTTCTAGTCCATATATCTAATAACTCTTGAATCAAGAAGCATTTTCTAGACAAGCAAAAAATATTGTCTTGTTTTAAGAACTAATATGCCAAAATTAGGTGGGTTTTTTCTTAAAACAAGTAAAATAATCTGCCAATGGGGTAAGCAAAATAATCTTGTTTTTCGTTTAGACATTGGTTTATTATTTAGCTTGTTCTAAATGCTGCTTGATTTGAAGATTTGTAGATATTTGGACTAAAACAAGACATTTTATTGCAGTGCATAAGCACACACTTACAGGATCACAAACACTCTGGAACAGTTCTAAAGGTGAGTGTATATGCACCATAAGTGGCACCATAAGCTCTTTCACACACACACACACACACACACACACACACACACACACACACACACACACACACACACACACACACACACACACACACACACACACACACACACACCACACACACACACACACACACACACACACACACACACACACATATGACTGTAGATTTGCATGTTCTCGCATTAATTAAATAAAAGTAGGGCATTTTGAAAATTGTATGTTCAAATAAATCGCTTAAGAAAATAAAGAGAAAAAGCTTAAATTTCCCCTTTTTTATTTTACATCTTGACTCAACATCTCAACCAATTATGCAGATAATAATTATGTCAACACATGTTAATAATTCGTATCGATTACTTTTGTTTACATTATCCTTGCATTGGCCAGGCAACAATGCGTTTTTATTTATGATTTTATTATGATTCCAGAGAGCTCCGTTTTACTCAGCATGTAGTGAATGAAACTTAAGCAAAGACAGAGTTCGGCTTTTCTCTCTTAATTCAGCGGGAACAGTCAGTCGAGAAAAAAACTATTCTTAGCAGACAGCGGGTAAACAGAGTGAATAGTGGGAGTGATCGGATGAGGAAGAACACTCATAAGGAGCGGGACTGAAGTAACAAACCTGCTGTATGTCCATGTTCGTATGGGACGCTTCTGGGTCTGGACACTGACCTTGATCTGCCTGTTAGTGACCACTGATTTAGGCTATCTTTGCAACAACAGCAAAAAAACGGCATTCATTATGTTTTTTTGTCTGTCTAAATTTATATTGAGTGTCTGTTGAAACACTGACGGCAATGTGCTGTGCTTTGGCCTCACCTGCGCATTTGCGCTGTATCTCCTTGACTTGCCATGCTGAAACTAGGCATGGGACGATAATCGTTTTCAAGGTATACCGCAGTTTGGAAAAGTCAAGGTTTTCATACCGCCAAAATTTTCTCTAATACCGTTCCTAAGGTATGTGTAAGATTTTTTTATTTACATTTTTTTTAACAACAGCATCTCCAGCAGAAAAGATATCCAAAGATGCCATTTTAAATTGTAAATAAATCTGTGTTTTTAAAACTAATAAAGACAGCAGACGTCAATGATTCATTTTCATTATTTGGCCTGGCACGTTCACTGCTCCAAAATATTCTAAATGTTTCTCAAAAAAAAAAAATATTGTGTTCAAAGGGGAAAAAACTTAGTTTTTTACACAGACATTTAAAAAAGAATATATTTTACAGCAGTAATCACAATACTGTGAAACCGTGATATTTTTATCCAAGGTTATCATACCGTCAGAATCTTATACCGGCCCATGCCTAGCTGAAACACACAGAAACTCCACACGCACACACCGACACAGGAAACGTGATGTCAACAACAGATTTACATACTAAGACAGGGCTCGAAATTGCGACCGTTTTGGTCGCATATGCGCCGGAAATGTTATCTATGCGACCTCAAAATATATTTGGGAGCATTTGTGCGAGTGCATAAAATTATTGCGTGCGACCATTATTCACAGCAAAATGTTCACCACATGCGTGGATTTAGGACACATTCACGCAGAATGCATCTTTGCACTTGAAACGCAGCTCTCAGGAACGGTAAAGTCTAGATTGGATATGCGGCTGGCCGGAAGTGCGATATGCACATTAATATAGCGGAATTTTTTTATGACACTCTATATCAATAATTAATATTTTGCAGTACTGTGACGGTTCGGTTTAGGGTTGGTGTAGGGGTAGACGATAATAAAATACAATAAATGGGAAATTTAATAAATAATATAAAGAATTCTCTTTAACTTGCCGCAAATGTATCTGTTCTAGCAACAACTCTCAGGAACAGTTTAAAACTGTTGCTATGTCAACTTGCTGCAGTAAACAAAGCCCACAATTCTTGCCCCACCTTCGCGTTCTTTTTATTGGCCCACTGCGCTAGAACTGATCGCGAATGGATTGGTTAAAATCAGCTGTCAATCACTCAGTCAACACCTTCTGTCTTCAGATGACAGGAGAGCTACAACGGCCAAAATGTGAAGCACTGAAGATGAGAATGACAACAACACGGTCAGATATTGTTTTAGAAACCACCTAAAGCAACAAATAATGGCACATCTGATTACTGATCGTGGAGAATGTTAATCCACAATCTACATTTGTCGAAGAGTGGATAAAAGACTTCCATTGGCTTCAAGTCCACTATGAATATAACTAAAGCATTCACTGTAAAGTCTGTGGGACGGAATTTTCAGGTAACTGTTTGCCACATCTACACATTTTAAGCACAAGATGTTCTGTTTAGTCCTTCATTTAATCGCCAGATGCTGTCAGCCGTGCAGCTATAAGTAAAAGTTAACACCACGTACACCATCGCAAAAGGGCTTGCATTGACTAAGATTAAACTAATATTGCAGCTCATGAAAAGACCGGTATTGCTATTAAAATGACGTATACAAATAATAAGGTATATGTCAAAAGCATCTGTGCAATATCAGACATCACTCATGAGAACACAGCACGTTAACAGATTCATTCATGTCAGTAGGTGCGTGCAGGGCCGGTGAGCGGTCTGTCCGTGTATCTTTTGGTCACTCAATTATGTTATAAAAAATTATTTTCTTGTGATAACGGGATTTCGTTGAGACATATTTTCCTCACGCAAGCATATATATTTTTTGCTTGTTAGTTTTGATTAGTGTTGATTTCAAAAGAAATAAATCTGTTTATATAAAACTTAGCAACGGTGCTCATAATTGGTGGGTGCGACTAAAGTTTGACTGGTGCGCCTAAATCTTTAAAGTTAGGAGCACCAGTGCTACCAAGCAAAAAGGTTAATTTCGAGCCCTGTAAGAGGTGATTGGACAGGTCTTCGCACGTGCAATGGATGGGAAAGGTCATCGGAAGCATACAAAGGCGAAACTGCTTTGTTGCAGTTGTTTTTATTAACAAACCAATATTAATAATGCATATTCTGAACCGCGGTTCACAAGGCGCACTGAACCGTGGGAGAACAACGGGACTATATGTTTTTTTTTACCGAGAACCATTGCATCCCTATTATATACTAAACAAATATATTCAATGTACAACTATAATATACACATACTAAACGAATATATCTATCTATAGGCTTTGTGTTTAGTATTAAGCTAATTAATGATTTCTTTCTATTTGATGATTCCTTTGATTTATTGACTGTAGTTGAGTTTATGTTTGACTATTGTCCTTGTCCACTTTGTGTTTTGGTTATATTGCAGTTATTCATAAAGTATATTAAGCTGACAAATGAAGTTGGCAAAGATAAATAATAAGAAGTCGTTATGGACAGCATGTGTAGTATACAGTGGGAAAGCGGGCAGAAGAACATGTGTGTGACCAGCAGGCCTGCACATGCTCTCAACCGCAGACTAAAATTCCCCTTTTAACACTAACACACACACACACACACACATACAAACACACACTGTCTACAGTCTGGATGTGAATTCCCAAACATGTACATACACTCTTTGAGTGACTCATCACCTCCAGTATCCCATCGTGCACTGCTCGAACCAACCTGCAGATGATAAAGACCTGCTTGTTCTCTTGCCGTGGACCGGTGTGTGTGTGTGTGTGTGTGTTTCTCACAGCATCAGAAAAATAGCAAGAAAGAACACTTAAGCTTTGTTCTCACCACACAAAATATATCATTCTGTCTATTGTTCTATTCATGGTTCATAGTAGTCATTTTAAACATAAGACAATAAAATAAGAATAGAATGATAGAACCAAGGAGAGAAATACTCATTTATTCTTTCTGCAGTTCTTTTATTTACCCTTTTTTATGGTTCAGTCATTCTATCCATTAATCCATTTATAGTTATGTCTGCCATTCTATCCATAGTTATATTGTTTGAATTATAGATGGAATGAGAAAAAGTGAATGGATAAAATGAGAGAGAGTGGTAAATAGAATAATAGTTAGAACCATAGACAGCTAGTTCTGTAGATCTAGTTTTGTCTATCTTGCATTCAGTCATTCTTTTTATGGTTCTATGATTCTATCCACCCAATGTTCTTTGGTTCTGTCGGTTGTGCATAGATGCGTAGAACAATGAATGGAACCATAGACAGGAACGATGGATGGATAGAGCAATAAATGGTACAAAAGACAGATCTATTATTACAACTGTGGTTCCATCTTTGGTTGTAATTTTTCATCTTTCTATATGTGGTTCTGTCTATTATTATAATTATCTATTCTGCTATTGATGGTTCCATCTATTATTCTAATTATCCATCATTCTATCTATGGTTCCATCTATTATTCAAATTATCCACTGTTCTAACTATGGTTCCATCTATTGTGCTAATTATCCATCATTCTATCTTTGGTTCCATCTATTATTTTAATTATACATCGTTCTATATATAGTTCTATCTATTATTCTAATTATCCATCTTTCTATCTATGGATCTACCTGTTATTCTAATAACCCATGTTGTATCTATGGTTCCATCTATAATTCTAATTATCCATCATTCTATCTATGGTTCTATCTATTTAGCTAATTATCCATTATTCTGTCTTAGGTTCCATCTATTATTCTAATTATCCGCTTTTCTTTCTATGGTTCCATCTATTTAGCTAATTATCCACTTTTCTATCTATGGTTCCATCTATTATTCTAATTATCCACTTTTCTATCTATGGTTCCATCTATTGTGCTAATTATTCAATGTTCTATCAATGGTTCCATCTATTATTCTAATTATCCACTGTTCTATCTATGGTTCCATCTATTATTCTAATTATCCATTGTTCTATCTATGGTTCCATCTATTGTTCTAACTATCCATTATTCTATCTATGGTCCCATCTATTATTTTAATTAACCATCGTTCTATCTATGGTTCCATCTATTATTCTAATTAACCATTGTTCTATCTATGGTTCCGTCTACTGTTCTAATTATCCACTGTTCTATCTATGGTTCCATCAATTGTGCTAATTATCCATCATTCTATCTATGGTTCCATCTATTATTCTAATTATCCACTGTTCTATCTATGGTTCCATATATTATTCTAACTATCCATTGTTCTGTTTATGGTTTCATCTATTGTTCTAATTATCCACTGTTCTATCTATGGTTCCATATATTATTCTAATTATCCACTGTTCTATCTTTGATTTCATCTATTTTTCAAATTATCTATGGTTCCATCTATTATTCTAATTATCCACCATTCTTTCTGTGGTTCTATCTATTTTTCTAATTATATATGGCTCCATCTATTATTCTGATTATCCATCGTTCTATCTATGGTTACATCTATTTTAGTTATCAAACTGTTCTATCTATGGATCCATCTATTATTCTAATTATCCGCTGTTCTATCTATGGTCCCATCTATTGTTCTAATTATCCACCATTCTATCTGTGGTTCCATCATTTATTCTAATTATCCATCATTTTATCGATGGGTCCATCTATTATTCTAATTATCCACTGTTCTATCTATGGTTCCATCTATTCTGCTAATTATCCATCATTCTATCTATGGTTTCATCTATTGTGCTACTTATCCATCCTTCTATTTATGGTTTCATAAGTTATTCTTATTATCCATTATTCTATCTATGGATCAATCTATTGTTCTAATTATCCACTGTTCTATCTATGGTTCCATCTATTTTTCAAATTATCTATGGTTCCATATATTATTCTAACTTTCCACCATTCTTTCTGTGGTTCTATCTATTTTTCTAATTATCTATGGCTCCATCTATTATTCTAATTATCCACCATTCTTTTTGTGGTTCTATCTATTTTTTTAATTATCTATGGCTCCATCTATTATTCTAAATATTCATTATTCTATCTATGGTTCCATCTATTTTAATTATCCACTGTTCTATCTATGGTTCCATCTATTATTCTAATTATCCACCATTCTATCTATGGTTCCATCTATTATTCTAATTATCCACCATTCTTTCTGTGGTTCTATCTATTTTTTTAATTATCTATGGCTCCATCTATTATTCTAATTATTCATTATTCTATCTATGGTTCCATCTATTTTAATTATCCACTGTTCTATCTATGGTTCCATCTATTATTCTAATTATCCACCATTCTATCTATGGCTCCATCTATTATTCTAATTATCCACCATTCTTTCTGTGGTTCTATCTATTTTTTTAATTATCTATGGCTCCATCTATTATTCTAATTATTCATTATTCTATCTATGGTTCCATCTATTTTAATTATCCACTGTTCTATCTATGGTTCCATCTATTATTCTAATTATCCACTGTTCTATCTATGGTTCCATCTATTTTTCTAATTATCCATCATCCTATGTATGGTTCTGTTCTGTATGTGCTTCTGCTTATCTTCTATCCATCCATTGTTCTGTCTATGGTTCTATTCATCATCTTTTCTATTTAAAGTTGCATTTTTCTACCTAGTTATTCTTTCTATCAGTCAATTGTCAAGTAGATGTGTTTGTATATGCATTATTCAGTTAAACACGGGGTATGTTCTCAGAGTAGATGTTGTGAGTGCTGTACTCAGTGTTTCTCACTGCTGGACTCTTTCCGTCTCTGGATCTTTGATTGTGCTTGAGACAGATTTCCCAGCAATCCTCAGCAGCTGTGTGCTGTGTTCTAATGACACAGTGTCATATCGATTTAGATGTGCTTCAGTTGTACAGGCATTCAGCCATATTATGAGAGGAAATCATATCAGTCTCCAAACACTTTGACAAAATGAGATTTCTGTCTTTTCCGCTGGAGAGATCACAGTCATACCTCATTTGGGGGTGTCCCTTTTCTTGCACATGAATAGATCAGTTGCATTTTACTAGGGATTTGTCTGTTATAGGTTCAATTTATGATGCTAACTTTGTTTTCTTACTTAATTTAGAGGGTCATGTTGCATTTAATTTGTCATAAATAAAAACGAGACTGTGTGGTATGGCTCAGTGGTGTAAGCTCTTGTGCATCTGGGATATTTTTATATTTCTGTTGTACTTTATTTTTATTTCAGGTTTATTTTGAGTGCACTTTATTTTTTTATTTAAACTTTATTTCTTTTAGTTGCCAAGGTAATATTTGCAATTAAACTTTTCTCAGTTTAAGATGTTGATATCTGAAATGTAACCTTTATTTCAGCTTTACTTTCAGGACAAACCATTTTAGTTCTACAACAGCAATATTTACTTTAAAGGGAACCTAATATTCCTCTTTTTTTCAAAAGAGAGTGGAGCTACTAAAGTCTATGTGTCAGCATAGTGGCAGACTAAAATAGGACTGATGTTGTCTCTGTGGAAAAGTGAAAATGTGTGCATCAGTGTGTGCTTCATGCTTCTGTCAGTCTATGGAGACTCCTGTCGCTGTTCATTTGTGCTTCATCTAAAACTCCACATCTATAATCCTCTTAGTCTATGCTGACATTATCTTCAGCAGCTCAAACACTCCAATGGCTAATGGACAGATGGCTGCTTCTCACTCAGGGCTGCTGTTTATGCTAATGATGGAGAGATGGTCACTAGTGGGTGGGACTTTCCCCCTCGGAGACCACATACAAAGTGAGAATGTCATTCAAAGTGTTTCTGCAGACTGTTTTTACAATGTGTAATTATAAAAAAAAATATTAATTAATTTTAACAATTAGAGGCTGTGTATATTTAAACAATGCTGCCACACAATTTTGTTTAAACCCCTTATAAAAGTGATTTTTGCACAATAGGTCTCCTTTAATAAAACCACAATAAAACGTTACAGTAGAACTGACCTCATCTATATCCTTATTTTTACTTGCGTCACGTATAGCAATGACCCTCACTAGAGGACTGAAGGTCTGTAGCCGCTGTGACAGTCATGGGAAACATGCATTCAGTAACATATGAAGTGTAAAAATTCAATCAAAGATGCATTTAACACAATGGACCATGGAAAATGGATAAAAAACTGCCCACACATTCTTTAGAAAGGAGAACAGATGCATATAAGTGAAAAATGACAAAATAATGCTAATGGTTAATGGATCATTTTCACATTTCCACAGCTCTCAGAAGCTGCCATAGTTGGGTAAACTTGTATAGTGGTGAACGAATACAAAAATAACATTCTCATATGAACCTACTTCAAAAGATATGCAGTAGTGTTTTATTGGGATGTGGTGATATTTTTCACTTATGGTAATATGACAGTTGTTGTTTTAACAACGTGATGAACAAAAGCTGACATTAGGTATAAAACATTGAGAGTCTAAAAGCATACATTTTGTGGTGAACTCATTTCGAATCCAGTTAAAATGAGCCTGTAATCATTCTGTGTGGTTATGTTTATAGAAATGTAAAAAATTGACCCTTTACTGTCCTGTGAGGCCACAGAAGAGTATTTGCAAATACATATAAAGCGACATAAACAAGTTTCATTCATACTACGCACATTCATATAGTGTTCTACATTTGAAACCAAGACAGTGTTTCCTCTAGGATTTTTTCCAGCAGTGGCGGCAGGACTTTTTTTTTTACACAGATCTGCCAACTATTTCAAAGACCAATATTACACGCATTATTGCAAGGCGAGATAGCATTCATGTAATACGAGCATGCGAATCTCTTTGCTTGCGCGCCGATTTCCTCTTCGTGCACAGAACTTCTTGCACGCACTCAAATTTACACGTTCAAGTGCAGATCTTCTCGTGCGCTCTCCAGTAAGCGCTGCTGAAGCGCGATTTAGTGTGTTTTTGTGCGTTTTCCGACATTAACGCGTCCTGAAGTAAAGTGAAACTCCAGCAAGATAAAGTCATTGTATGCAGAGCCATTGACATTTATCAATAAAATATACTTATGGAAACTGTGTTCATCTTAAACTGAAAGCTACGCGGTGTTTGCTAGACTCACGCACCTGTCAGTCAGTCTGTCAGAGAGCCAGCATGTCACCTTAAAGGGTTGAACAAATAGCGCACAGCACTACTACGGTTGCAGAAAAGTTTGCGCTGTTTACCTCTAATATGTTTTAGTGCGATTATAATCCGCTATACAAAACACGACTAAATGTTTAATGAGAAGTTGTAATGTAGCCGTGGCGGGATGAATTTTGGCGTGGCGGCCCGCCACGGATGAATGAATGTAGCGGAAACCTTGCAAGATTTTACTGTCTAATCTATTTATCTACACCAGACCTAAAGTACCATTTACACTAAATTTGATAATTATAAATATACTACTTGACAAAAGTCTTGTCGCCTATCCAAGTTTTAGGAACAACACATAATAACTTGACTTCTAGTTGATCATTTGGCATCAGAAGTGGCTTATATGAAAGGCAAAGGCCTCTAAATTACGATTATTTTACCAAAATAAAATATGATCATGCCTTGATTTTTAAGGATTTAATTAGGACAGTAAGGACTGTGACTCAAATAACTTATTAATAAAGTCATCTGGAACGGCAAAGAAAGCGTTCTTGCAGGACTCCCAGAGTTCATCAAGATTATTTGGATTCATCTTCAATGCCTCCTCCTTCATCTTATTCCAGACATGCTCAATAATGTTCATCACTGGTGACTGGGCTGGCCAATCCTGGAGCACCTTGACCTTCAATGCTTTCAGGAGATTTGATGTGGAGGCTGAAGTATGAGTAGGAGCGCTATCCTGCTGAAGAATTTGCCCTCCCCTGTGGTTTGTAATGTAATGGGCAGCACAAATGTCCTGATACCTCAGGCTGTTGATGTTGCCATCAACTCTGCAGATCTCTCGCACGCCCCTATACTGAATGTAACCCCAAACCATGATTTATCCTTCACCAAACTTGACTGATTTCTGTGAGAATCTTGGCTCCATGTGGGTTCCAGTAGGTCTTCTGCAGTATTTGTGATGATTGGGATGCAGTTCAACAGATGATTCATCAGAAAAATCCACCTTCTGCCACTTTTCCAAATTATCAACCAAAAGTCAAGTTATTATTTCATATATGTCAAGTTATTAAGCTATTAAGTTCTTATGTATCAAGTTATTAAGCTCTCCATGTTAAACCATGTTAATGTTTTCATTAAAAATAATGAAAACAATTGGTTATACCATGGAAAAACAAGCTTGGAAAATGCAAGCCAGGCTAGTAAATTGAACTATAAAAATAAAGGTATCTAGTGCTAGTTTCAGCATCTCTTTGTTGCCTCATTTGAAACGGGCTTATGATTGACCACAGCTGGTCCCGCATTAGCTAATGCATGATTCAACAATCGGATGATTCCTAACTCACTATAAATAACCAGAGTTTCTTACCTCAGTTATCTTTATCTTGAAGAATCCCCCCTTCCACCCCTACTCCTCCTCCCTTTTCCTTGATAGGGCGGCACGGCAGCCCAGTGGTTAGCACTGTTGCCTCGCAGCAAGAACGTGACTGGTTCAAGTGCTAACCAGGCTAGTCGACGTTTCTGTGCGGAGTTCACATGTTCTCTCCATGCTCGCTTTGTTTTCCCCCGGGTACTCCGGTTTCCTCCCACCGTTCAAAGATATGCGACAGGTGAACTAACCTAAACAAATTGGCAACATAGTTGAGCTCTTAATCAGCGGTATATCTCTCCATAGCAATCTCTAATTTGTCATTAGCCATAATAAGCAAGAGAGTTCTCGAGACCTACCTGAGCTCAAACTCCCCTCTCGCCCTGCCAGTGGGAGGGAGCCCCGGGCTCGAGGATCTTATGAGCTCAGGGCTCACTTTTAGGACAGCATAACAAACATGCTTTATTATCAATCATCAGCTAAGTGTGAACTCTTGAATATTGCATATTTTTCCAGTATTGTTCAGCACTAGTGTGGACACAAATATATTTAGCATTTTGTTTATTTATATATATATATATATATGTTTAGGTATTATGCTTTGCGTGAACGGGCCTTAAACTAGTCAAGCTGCCAGCACAAAAACATAGACACATACCTGCAGAGCTCCACGTCTGCCACCAATTAACCTTCTTACAAACAAGCTTTGATGAAATAAGCAGTTTTCAGAAGGTGGATGTCGTTGACTGTGGCCGCAGTCTTTGACAAAGGCTGAAGGAATGTCGCCGTTCCCTCCCCCCCTCTTCTCTCTCTCTGTCTCTTTCTCTGCTAGTGGAGGGGGGCATCAGGACCAGCCGGTGACCTCAGGCCTAAAGAATGTCCCCGTTTACTCAGACCTCTCTCTGTCTCCCTCTCTCTCTTTTTGTGTTCAGATTCTGGCCCTCCCCAGACATTTGTCAGCACCACAAATCTCAGGGATCTCGGTGTTGGTGTTTACATACGTCTACAAACATCCTCATTTTACATTTGCCATGTCAGTTTTTAAAAATTAAGCCCTGTTTATTATTCAGAACTTTATTTTTAAAAAATATATATATTTATTATAATTTGTATATATAATAATGGAGGATGTCATGAGTAGTGGTGGATGTTGCTATGCGGGTGTGTTTTGAATATTTGCTGTTTGCTAGTGTTATTATGTTCATTTTCATATGATATTTTGAATTGTTTTGTTTTATTTTGGATTTATATTGTTTTTGTGGTAGCACTTTAGTTTAGGTCACAATTCACAGTATTAACAAACCATGAACTAACACTACTAGCTTAATAAACTACTAATTAGCCATTTATTAATAGTTAGTGAGGTAGTAGTTGGGTTTAGGTTTTGGGTAGGATTAAGAATGTAGAATAAGATCATACTTTATAACTACTAATGAACAGTTCATGATAGGGATGCTCTGATCAGGATTTTTGCAGCCGATACCAAGTACAGATTCTTTGTGATGGTGATCGGCCAATACTGAGTACCGATTCTGATGCTTCAAGCTTTATAATACATGAAGCACATTTTCCCCCTAAGTATGATAATTAAGTGGAGATCTTGCCTTACACCTCAGAGAATAAATAAAGAATGTTGCATATAATCCCTCAAACATGTCTCTTATAACCATTTAGTGTGGACATGTCATGGTCAGAAGCAACTTTACAGAAAATAATAGATAAAACAGATACAAAAAAAATGGTAAGAAAAACAACTAACAAAGCAATTTGGAAACATTGCAAATGATGGAAGAAGAATTTGACATGTCTCAATCAAGAAAAAGTACATATTTGATGCATAAGATGTTAAAATGCACATCTATAAATATATATTTATTTATTGCAGTAAGTATATTACAAAAAGGTAGATTATGAAATATTCAATTAAAACATTTTTTGTAACGTTTTTAATTGCATTTCAGCCAGGTTTTAGGGAACTTGTAAAAATGTCAAAAACACAGAACTCTCAGTTCTTATATATGTAAAAAGGTCTAAGACCATTCCAATATTTTGCTCTCCAACTAGCATGTCTGGTTCCTCTGCATATAAACTCGTAAACAGACACCTGTGATCAGTTCATGAGATCGGCCAGATTGGTGAGTACCGATCGAGTCATAAAATGTGATTATCGGCCGATACCGATCTCTGGCCGATCGATCGGAGCATCCCTAGTTCATATCTTAGTAATAGACAGGTAATAAACCAGTAGTAAATAGCATGAATTGTGACCTGAACTAAAGTGATACCATTTTTTTTAATGTACAACATTTTGGTCAGCCCCTTCAGATGTTTACAGTGTGTTTTAAAATTGTAAGAAATAAATAAACATTTTAGGAAGGTAACACTTTACAATAAGGTTGTATTAGTTGATGTTAATACATTTACTAACATGAACAAACAATGAACATTATATTTATTTCAGTATTTGTTCATGCTAATAACATTAGGTAATGAAAATCCAGTTGTTCATTGTTAATTGATGTTAACTCACTCTGCAATAAATAATGTTAGCAAGCATTAGGATGTTAATAAGGCATTAGTAAATGTTAAACTATGATTAATAAATGCTGTACAAGTATTGTTTGATATTAGTTCATGTTAGTAAATACATTAACTGACATTAACTAATGAAGCCTTATTGCAAAGTGTGTCCATAAATGTTGTTAAAATGTACACTGCTATGATAAAGTTTGTTGTTGGTATAAGATTTGTGATTGAAAGTTGTCTTTTTTGTCAAAAACATAGGGTAACACTTTAGTATTTTAGGGTAACACAGTATTAACAAACCATGAACTAACACTAGTAGCTTAATAAACTACTAATTAGCTGTTTATTAATAGCAAAGTAGAAGTTGGCTTTAGGTTTTGGGTAGGATTAGGGATTGCAGGATAAGATCATACTTCATAACTACTAATGAACAGTCAATATCTTAAAAATAGGCAGGTTAATAGGATGAATTGTGACCTAAACTAAAGTGTTACCAAACATAGTAATATTGTGAATATATAAAAATATATATAGTGAAATAGTATATAGTGATATATTATTTCAATGCAATCAACTACAAAACGTTCTCATCTTAGTTTGCTATCCCAATTTAAAAAAAAATTTAGTCTTATTGTTTACAACTTTTGAAGGATATCGTGAGTGATGGGCGGCACAGTGGCTCAGTGGTTATTACCTGTCATCATACAGCAAGAAGGTCGCTGGTTCGAGTCCCGGCTGGTCCAGTTGGCATTTCTGTGTGGAGTTTGCATGTTCTCCTCGTGTTGGCGTGGGTGTCCAAACACATGCGCTAATGGGTAAACAAAATTGGCAGTAGTGTATGAGTGAATGAGTGTGCATGGGTGTTTCCCAGTGCTGGAAGGGTATCTGCTGTGTAAAACTAACCCCAAAGAAAAGGAATGAATGAATAAAAGAATCGTGAGTGATGGTTCTGTGTAAAACATATGCTGGAATAGTTGGCAGTTCATTCCGCTGTGGCGACCCCTGATAAATAAGGGACTAAGCTGAAGGAAAATAAATAAATGAATATTTTTTATTTCAATTATCTCTGTACATCAGGGGTGCTCAACCCTGTTCCTGAAGATCTGTTTTCCTGAGTTCAGTTTCAACCCTGGTCAAACACACCTGAACCAATTAATTAGTTCCTGATCAGCTCTTGATAATTACACAGGGTGGCCAAGGGGTCTTAGAAAGTATTAAAAGTTGATTAATCAATTATGAGAATATTAAGGCCCTTATAAGGTATTAAAAAGTCTTAATCCTGTTTTTACGAGGTCTTAAATTTTGTTCAAGCGTTGTCCAAAGTGTTTGACTCCCAAAAAGCATAAATAAATTTATTTTCCTTCTAATATTAACAACGGTGTGCTCGATCCACACGCTTGGTTCAGGCCGGGGCGCGTCCGACCATACATCCGAGTGATGTCACATAGTTTGCGACAAACGCGGGAAGGTGATGTGACGCTCTCCATATGTAGAGAAACAATAGAGCGGCTTAATGGGAATATAAGTTTACGTACTCCTGGTTGGAGAAAGACGAGTTTAAACAGTGGCTGAAAACAACCGCCTAATTTATTATTTTAAGCTTTGTTTTTTCGAGTTTATCTGAGTTCTGTTGCATGGTTGTGCGCCAGTGATTTACTTAACTACAACTGAAGAGTTCAGATGCAATGAAATTTTCTCTTAAAATTAGCATTTTTCTCAACTTCCTATGTTTATGTTCAAGTATTTCACTTTAAAGGCAATATAAAGAACTTATTCATCACTATAAAAGTAAAATTTCTGAGCCTACACACAAGAGGCAGAGAAAAATGCTAATTTTAGAAGAAAATATCAAACGGCATTTAGAGGTTTTTGCATCTAAATTCTTCAACTGTCTATTAACAACTGTTTATTACATTAAAGGTTTTATACTGACTAGAACTTGAAGTGGCGATGAGATCTTAAAATATTCTGAGAAGGTCTTTAAAAAGTCTTAAAAAGGTATTGAAATTATCTTTAGGGTTCCTGCATATACCCTGTTAAAGGCAGTAGTGTTTGATATGGGTTAAACATTAACAATTACAAACTAATCACCCTTTCACACCAGGGAAAACCAGCAACAATCAAGAATGCATGATTATATGCTGTTGTCATAGCTTTCCAATCAAAAAAATTTGATTATAATGGAAGTCAGTGGGACAAAAACAGCCCCGAACATAACAAAAGAGTAGTAAAATTTGCCTAGAGTGCATTGAGTTTTTATACATTACCAAAGCATTTTCCCAAAATATGTGTCAAAGTAAAATTTGTCAGGAAAAATTATTCTATTTGCTGAAACACAGAGAAAGATGTGGTCAAATGAATACTCAAAATCACCCCAGAGTGGATGAAAACATCCCCAACTGCACACAAGAGTTAATACAGGCAGTGTAGAAAACTATATTTGTTTGGTATACGTTTACACCAAACCAAAAGACCCATACTAAAACATTTTGGTATGAATCAATGTGTCTTTTTACAATCCTTGACGCTAAATTGTGCTGAGTATCTGCTAGTTGGTTTTTCATGGTCTCCAATAATCCTGCTCTCGCATCTCTGTGATGATCTGATGTTGTTTCTGTTGTTCCGTCATTCATTTACTATGCCTCTTTGGGATTTTTTTTGGTCAGGTGAAATCGTGCATCTGCATCACTAATTAAAAATCTTTCCTCGTTCCTGTGTCTGAATTGTGCTTTATCACTCTGAATTAAGTCGAGTGTTGGTTTCGCTGTCGGGCCGATGGCTGTTTGAATGCGGCAAGTGCATAAATTTTAAGACGGTGAAAAGAAACGAGATGTCTGTCTTGAACGCTGTAAATTAAGGGACGTGGAAAAGGGTCAGACTGATTTATGAACTCTGTGTGTGTGTGAGAGAGAGAGAGAAAAGGATGAGAGTTGTGTGTGTGTGTGTGTGTGTGTGTGTGTGTGTGTGTGTGTGTGTGTGTGTGTGTGTGTGTGTGTGTGTGTGTATGTGTGTGTGTGTGTGTTTTTGAATGCGATACAGAGGTCTCAGTCTTGTGCAGTTATACTAGCAGTGTCTTCTGGCCAAGAAACACCCACTTAGACAGTTTGCATTTGTTTTTGCAGGCTGGAATAAACCTGTGCATCCTGATTCTAGAAAACTGCATGAATTATTATTATATATTGTAAAACAGCTCTGTCACTTTAATAATCAAAGTCTCATTGCGCTGCACTCTTCACTTATTTGCACTCTGCTATTTGTATGCAGTGTTTTTGTATATTTTGTATTTTTGTTTCTTAAATTTTACTCAAATTATTTGTATTGGTTGTACATTTACACTCCTCTTGTTGTGTTTTTGTTATTTGTACACTGTAAAACTGTAATAGCAAATATTTTTAATTTGCTTTAACTTATTTGAATAATTTAAGCAGAATTCAACACATTTTTGTAAGTTATACAAAGTTTAACTTAATTTTTTAATCAGTTTGATTGATGTAAGTTGAGTTGACTAGAAAAGTTCATTTGATTCATTCATTCATTCATTGTCTTGTCGGCTTAGTCCCTTTATTAATCCGGGGTCGCCACAGCGGAATGAACCGCCAACTTATTCAGCACGATTTTACGCAGCGGATGCCCTTCCAGCCGCAACCCATCTCTGGGAACATCCACACACATACACTACGGACAATTTGCTTACCCAATTCACCTGTACCGCATGTCTTTGCACTGTGGGGGAAACCGGAGCACCCGGAGGAAACCCACACGAATGCAGGGAGAACATGCAAACTCCACACAGAAACGCCAACTGACCCAGCCCAGCCGAGGTTCGAACCTGCGACCCAGCGACGTTCTTGCTGTGAGGCAACAGCACTACCTACTGCGCCACTGCGTTGCCCTCATTTGATTCAACTAAACCATTTTTTTGCCAGTTACACTGTATAAAACGTGAAGGTTGGCTCAACTTAAAATTGTAAGGCAACTTGCTGTAATTGCTGTTTTTGACTTGACTCAACTTTCAACCCAAGTACTGTAGTTCAGTGGTCCTCAACCAACAGGCCGCGGACTGGTACCCCGTACCGGTATTCTCTCGCTTACATCTCGGTCACTTCAGCGCCCATATTTAACACACAAGCAGCAAAATGAGTAAGAAATAGTCGTCTTTTAAAAGTTTTTTTGCTAAGGGGAAAAGGCCCAGTGAACGACCTGTGAACTGCCAAGGAATAGATCCACAAGCCATTTGTCAACAAATCAGGTGAATCCACCATGTCTGTGTGAGAAAAAGATCAATTGTTGGAGATCACAAATGACGGCGGCCAGGGGCCGTTCACATATCGCGTCTTTTCTAGAGTTTGTGCATGTTTACTATTTCCAATGGAGGTGTCCGGCATGCGCGCACAAGCGGCGTGACACTCTCACGCCTTCCAGACGCACCCAGCTGAATGAACTGCTGTAGTTGTCCCTATATATACAGTATATACTGTATGTCCCATAACACAATGGTACTCATGGTGACCCGAATTCAATTTCCGGCTTGAGGTCCTGTGCCGATCTTTCCCCTCTCTCTGCTCCCGATTCTTTCCTGTATGTAACCTCCACTGTCTCAATTAAAGGTGAAAAAAAAAAAAAAATTAAAACACAAAACACAACTTAATTGTTTTATGTTCAATCAGCTTAAATTTGTAAAAACTATTAAGCTAACTTAATTCCTGCATGTTTTCTCATTACAAATCGATTTTACAGTGTATTTATTAACATGTTTGTGCAGAGACAACATCATATACATACCACACCATCATCACAACCATACAACAACCTTTTACAAATTACCATTTCAAATAAATAAATAAATTGCAAAAATAAAAGAATGTTGTTATTAAATAATACAGTAAATATTTAAAAAAGGAGTTATTCATCTTCAATATAATTCAATTAAAAAAACACTTTTTTTTTACACCTTTACCTATTTGACCCCTTTTTCAAGTTTTAATAAAAGCCTTTGGTACCTCTAGAATAGCTTTATTATAGCTTTATAGCTGTTAAGACATTGTAGCTGTTTTTGTCGCCTGTGCCTTTAATGCAAATGAGCTGGTTCTCCCCGCCCACCATTTCCACGTGTGTGTCAGAGCCACAGAGATCCCTGTAGCTTTCGCGTTGATAAACAGCACAGTGACAGACGAAAATGAAGCAGATCTCATTCAGAAGCAGAAACTCATTCTTGAGGTGCAGATGATCACAGAGAGCTGAACAGATCTTTTAATCATGGTTACTTTGCGCTTGCTTTGTCCTGTCTTGTGGATATGATTATACGCGTTACTATGGAGACATGTTAATTTGCATCTGTCAGTCAATTCGGTGGGCAGGTAAACTGCAGTCCTACATCATGTGGACATGTGGGCAGTCCTACATCATGTGGGCCTCAAAATGGGAGGGATTTGGATCCTATTTTCGTCAGGAAATTAAAATAAAGAGACTTATTGTCTTTATATCACCCCAATATGACTGTGGACACACTTATACCTACACAACGCTCTGTCCAAACAGCTTACAAAAGTTGATTTTTGCAATCATTTTTTACAGTGTGTACACCCAATGTGAGATTAACATAATTAAAATTTTCTGTATGTCTATACATTTGTCAGAATTGACAATAAAGCTAATTTTGACTTGGACTTTGAAAAGAGCCAGTGAGAATCAAGCTTTTAATGCATTTTTTTGGGTGCATCATGCATCAGATGGTCAGTAAACATGTCTGTGGCCGCCTGGTGGTTTGTGTTGTGAATATGAACACAGCTGTTCACTTAATATACACCAAATATAAAAACATATTTCGTACTTTCAGTCTTTTGATGTTGCCAATTAAAAATAATTGCTTGTTTGTTGTGGGAGCTGTTTGTAAACGCACAGCAGGAAGTCACAGAGTTTCTTCCTGAGGCACACAAGATCAAACTTATGACTAGGCCTGTCACAATAATCAATATATCGGCTTATTGCACATGGCCATGACCTCAATCATTTTTGGTGATGCAATATATATAACTCATCTATAAAAACCAATTCAATCTGATTGTGCAACATCTCTATTTCTATTGGAGTTGTCAGTATGGTTAATAAACACTATAATATTTACTATAAATTACTATAGTATATTTTCATGTGGGTGTCTGACAACTGAAAATAGATCTGGCAGCAGATATCGCAGTCTTTGTTACTCTTTACCTTGCACTTTTTTGTTAACATGTATTATAATTTATTTAGGATATGCGTTTCACATTCTGATTCCAATGCCTCATAACTGTTAAAATGACAATAATTAAATGAAATATTCTTATGAATTATATATTATGTGTTCGTTTGGAAGAGTGCACTTTCATTGTGATGATACTATATTGTCATTCTGGCATTATATAATGATGAGTGGCATAAAATGGTCTTAACATGACAATATTTTTCATTTATCACAATATATTTTGGTGCAATATATCGTACGACAAAAAAATAGATATCATGACAGGCCTACTTATGACATAATAGCGTCATATTTATTAGTTTCTCTTTGTTTGTTTTTTCAGGACGGAGGCTGAGAGGAAAGGCTTTCTATAATGTTAATGGAAAAGTGTACTGTGAAGAAGACTTCCTGGTGAGTATGATCATTGCACTCAAAATCCAGATCAATCTAATCAAATAAATAAATGAATAATACATACTAACGGCACAGTGGCTCAATGGTTAGCACTGTGGCTTCACAGCAAGAAGTTCGCTGGTTTGAGTCCCATTTCTGTGTGGAGTTTGCATGTTCTCCCCGTGTTGGCATGGGTTTCCTCCGGGTGCTCCAGTTTCCCCCACAGTCAAAACACATGTGCTATAGGGGAATTGATGAACTAAATTGGCCGTAGTGTATGAGTGTGTGTGTGTGAATGTGAGAGTGTATGGGTGTTTCCCTGTACTGGGTTGCAGCCCTAAGGGCATCCGCTGTGTAAAACATATACTGGAATAGTTGACGGTTCATTCCGATGTGGCGACCCGTAATAAGTAAAGGGACTAAGCCGAAGGAAAATGAATGAATGAATAATACATACAACCAAAGCGTTTCTTAATGTTATTGAAAAAAGTCTCTTTTGCTCACTAAGACTGCATTTATTTGATCAAATATCCAGTCAAAAGAGTAAAAGATTATATTTATTATGAATAAAATAATTTAACACTATTGGTTTCTTTGGGAAGTGGAAGTCAAAAGTACTTTATTATCACAATGAATTTTTAGCATCATTATTCCAGTCTTTAATGTCACACAATCCTAGACAAATTGATCAACGAACATTTCTGATGTTGAAAACAGTTGTTTTTTTTTATGTTTTATGATGCCGGCAGCTAGCTCTTTGCAACTCTCACATGGTCGCCCACTGAAGCTAAGCAGGGCTGCGCCTGGTGAATACCTAGATGGGAGACTACATGAGAAAACTAGGTTGCTGCCGGAAGTGGTGTTAGTGAGGCCAGCAGGGGGCGCTCAACCTCTGGTCTGTGTGGGTCCTAGCACCCCAGTACAGACCTTTTTCTTGGAACGCAAAATTACCCATTATGCTTTGTGTGTATGTGCAAGGAGAATGCTAAGAACTTCCGGTTGGCAGCTTGATGCGTGTAAACGGTCACATTTGGACAGCTTTGAAACAATAGTTTTAATCTGTTTTACCTGCTTTTATCATCTTTGACCTAATACTGTTGTCGATCAGCGCCACCTCCTGGACTGATCATTTAAGAAAATGTGATCTAATAGGATTGATCTAATGAGGCATTTTCCCCTCGTTGTCAGACGGCATCTTCTGCCATTTAAATGAAGCCTCGTCATCGCTAAAGTCAACAGTTTCTCTTTCTTTTAAATATATAACCAACCCAAACAAATGTAGTTCACCAAAATGTTTGACACACACACGTAGCCTACTGTACTGTCCCACTAACACACTGATTTAATAACTGTGACAAAGTGAAAATAAAGTGACGTTTTGAAATGACAGAAAAACACAAACTGTGGTAAATACTACACACTAAATCAAACACAAACGGCTCGCGATTAGAATGAACAGCAAATCAACCAGCAGAGTATCAGTAACAGACTTTTATTGGTCATTTTTGTAAATTGCATGACTTACACACCTGTTAAGTTTGATGCCAGTAATCTGGTTTGCTCTATGATGCAGTGAAGTATTGCGTGCGTGTGTGTGTGTGTGTGTGTGTGTGTGTGTGTGTGTGTGTGTGTGTGTGTGTGTGTGTGTGTGTGTGTGTGTGTGTGTGTGTGTGTGTGTGTGTGTGCTGAAGAGCCGATGAGCTAACAGCTGACAAGCCGGGGAAACACACACACACACACTGTATTTCTGACGGCAGACACGTGAACTAGGAGAACGTTTTTCTCTCGCGCTTGAACCACACCTTGCATATTATAACGGCTTTAACACACACCTTTTAAAGTTGTGTGTCACAAAAACACTCCAAAATCCACTCAAAACGCTATTGAAACCCATTTTCGGATCGCAAATTACCAGTTTTAAACGCTGTAAACGGCAGTTCTAAACATTCAACCGGAAGATGCTGGTCGATATGGCGCCCTCCATGCAGCAGCTAAGAAAAAGGTTTATAGTGACGGGGACTCTATACTGCTCAGTGTGCACTCTGTCAATGGTCTCTGTGGTCATTAAAAATTCCAGGATGTCCTTTGCAAAAGAGTAGGGGTTTAACCCCGGCACAGTGGCCAAATTTGCCCACTGGCCTCTGTCCATCAAGGTCTCCTAATCATCCTCAATCCCCTCTCTACCAATCAGCTGTTGTGTGGTGTGCGGTCTGGCGCAATATGGCTGCCGTCGCGGCATCTAAGTGGTACTGCACACTGGTAGTGGATCAGGAGATCCCCCATATTTATTATTATTATTATTATTATTTTTATTTCATCATTCTTTGATAAATGGACAATAGTGTTTGATTTGCTATGATGTTGTTCTAACACAGAACATGCAGAGATAATTGAATTTAGTTTTTCTTGTCACTGACAACAACACCATTGTTTTTGCTATTAGCATTGCTATCAAACTCTATTTTTTCTTAACCTGCTCAGAAGCTCATAATTAGAGTAATTCTGTCATAATGTAATGAATTGATCTATTAAAATGCATGTTAATCCCATTAAGCCCACTTTTTTAAAGACAAAGTTTTTTTTATGTGTGTTTGTTGAGTATAATATTTGGTACACCAGCCTTTTTTGGAGCATATAGTAAATATCGTCTGAAACTAAGCAAAAATGTACAAGTTAGTGCAGTTTATACAATTTACATGGACATTAAGTAAGATAGCACAGGAGCAAAATATAATGCAATGCAATACATTGATGATTGAAAAATATATGCACAAACATAATCAAATATTACACTTTAACATGTTTTATCATCATTAAGAATAGATAATCAAGTAAACTTCAGTGGCTTTTGTTCAGTTGATGAATAATAATAGATTAATAATTTAATAGATTTTAAGATTGAACTACACTGTAACAAATATCTGTTTATTAACATTAACAGTTTCTATATTTTGTGTCATCTGTTTATTTCCGGTTGTGAATTGCATTATGGGATGTTGATTTCTGCTTTTGATGTAGAAAATTCAACTCTGTATTTTAACAAAGTGACTTTTATTGACATTTTAGTCATTTGAAATAATATAATGTATAAGAAATAATAATATATAGAGAAATAAGTCTGTAAAATAATAGAAAATGTGCTGCAGTATATTACATGGTTTTTGTAGCGTACTGGGCAACACCAACACAGACAATATAGCACTGCAAACTATTACAAATGTTCATAAAAGTCACTTTTTTACAACTTCTCAAGGTTATAAATTGTTGTAAGAAAGATCAAGATCCCATAGTGCAGATCAAAAGCATAAAAGAACGAGAAAAAATAAAAACATGAATCACAAAATAAGGAAAACTGCTAATTTATGGATTCTTTTTTACACTGTATATACAATTTATTAAAAAGTATGAATGAGTGAAGCAAAGCAGATTGGCTGCAACATGTCAGCTAGTAAAACTTGATCATTTAGAGGTCCCAATTGATCCTCAAAGAGGATGCAGCAGGCTTTATAGGGTTAATAAATACCTGTATCTGTCCCCTTCAGGGGTTGTCCTGCTATTGTAGACTAGATTGTGCTATATGGACAGGCTTACAGCAGCTGTAGTGCTTGCAATACTTCATTTAATTGAATGTTTCCTAAGAGGGAGGTGGAGAGCAGTTCTGTATTGATTAGCAGTCATTAGTGGACGGATGGATGGATGGATGTCAAAGTCTCTTGGGAAAACAGATGTTGTAGCTCTTCCCACTTCCTCAGATCTTATTCTGCCTTAAGCCAATAAGGATGCAGGAGTCAACATCCGCACTCAAATCTGTCAAACTGTGGATTTTTCTGATGCTGTTTTACCACTGGACAGTGGTTATCTTGTATTTCAGTATTTTGCATCAGTGTTTTGATGCTTTGTTCATTAAATGGCATTTTTATAATTGTATATTTAAATTAAATTATCATTTTTAAATTGTACTTTGAAATGTTTATCCTTTATATTTATTTTTTTTAATTATGAGTCCACTTAAAAAGTTGCAGTTTCTTGAGATTTACAGTTTATAGTGTAATATTTTTTTCAAATATAATTTTTTTTATCCTAATTTTTGTTTTATTGTGTAAATTGCTGGTGAAATTTCTTGCAAAATTAAAATAAAAACATTGTCATTTAGAATGATATTTTTTTTGTATAAATATATGATAGCATAATATTAGGTTGAGCTACAACTATTTAAAAATCTGGAAACTAAAAAATCAGTATAAAAAATCTTTAAAAATTTAAAATTAAAATTTTGAATAAATTCAATTACTAATGCAATGCATTTACTGATAAAAATAGAGTTTTTGATATATTTATGTCAGGAAATGTACAAATTCTTGAAGAGAATCATCAGGCAAGCAACGGTCAACACAGGGGCAAACAGATGTATACATGCAAATCCAGAGTTGTGGTCAATACACAGGCGAATGGTCAGTACAAGCAGCAGCCGGCAATTTAAATAAACAAACAATGCAAGGGTCAAAACATGGCAAAAGCAAGGTAACGCGTCATAATGTTCACAAAGACAGTATAACAAGGCTCTGCACTGATGTGTATGTGTACGCTGTATAAATAGTTCTTGTTATCAGTTCATAAGCAGCTCCCAGCCGTGAGTGTGTGTAATCTACTGAATGAGGAACAGGTGTGTGTGAGCGGTGCATGACAGGAACTTGTAGTTCATATACCGGCGGATTAGTCCTTTAGCGATCTGTGTTTACCAGCGATCTGCCAGGATTAGATCTCTGGTGATTGTGACAATATATATATATATATACAGTTGAGGTCAGAATTATTAGCCCCCCTTTATTTCTTTTTTAAAAATTTCCCAAATGATGTTTAACAGAGCAAGTTTTCACAGTATGTCTGATAAAATTTTTTCTTCTGTAAAAAGTCTTATTTGTTTTATTTCGGCTAGAATAAAAAGAGTTTAAAAAAAATTTTAAATTCCTTTTTAAGGTCAAAATTATTAGCCCCTTTAAGCCTTTAAATGTCACTTTAAGCTGTATAGAAGTGTCTTGAAAAATATCTAGTCAAATATTATTTACTGTCATCATGGCAAAGATAAAATGAATCAGTTATTAGAAATGAGTTAATAAAACTATTATGATTAGAAATGTGTTGAAAAAATCTTCTCTCTGTTAAACAGAAATTTGGGAAAAAATAAACAGGGGGGCGAATAATTCTGACTTCAACTATATATATATATATATATATATATATATATATATATATATATATATATATATATATATATATATATATAGAGAGAGAGAGAGAGAGAGAGAGAGAGAGAGAGAGAGAGAGAGAGAGAGAGAAATCTCTCATTTAAATTAATATTGTCTATAGGAAGCTTTACAATATTATACTTTTGCATATTTATTATTTAGTCAGTACTGAAGCCAAATCTGGAGCTAATCTAACAAAATAACTACAATAATGGTTAAAAAATGTTAAATAAAATTTGCAAAAATAGCAAAAATCAAGAGAAACAAAAAATATATATATATAATTTTGTGCAATATTTTTGCAATATTTTGCATGAATTTAAATGTATTATCTTTCCATTTCTAAAGATGGTCTGTGACTAGAATATTATTTTAATAAATATATCTGTTTAATAAATCTGATTTGTCCAAATGCACCAATATATATTACCCATATTCACTGAGAAATGAATAAAAATATTCATTCTCAAAATGGGGTGTACTCTGTTTATGCTGACCTTTACATATACACACACACACACACACACACACACACACACACACACACACACACACACACACACACACACACACACATATATATATATATAGAAAATGTTTATTTATATTTATGAGTTAAATATTTAGATTTTATATAAATATACATGTAAATATTTTGGTTTTGTATTTTTTGTATTTTTTATATATATACGCAATATCTATAAACAGTGAGTACACACATATTATGTAAATATTTTGGATGTGGTTAACTTTTTTGACAGCACTAAATACAATACAATAGAATAGAATACAATACAATATAATATTGGCCATAAGCCATTTCTTGCAACCTAGGGCTGCATGATATTGGAAAAATTTGACATTGCGATATTTTGTTTAACCACAATAATTATTGCGCTATAAATAAAATTTCCCATTGTAATCATTGAATAAATAATAACAAAACTCTATATAATTACTAATATCTTTATTTTTGAATCTTTAATAAATAATAATAAACTGCGATGTGGCTATTGCAGATACACACATTGTGATATCGATGCTCAAACGATATATTGTTCAACCCTACTCCAACCCACAGTTCTGCTGACGTGAGTGACAGAGGAACCGGCCGTCGGGGTCCAGCAGATGGTCAGTCTGACAGGCCTGTGGGGGTTTCCTGGTATTGATCGGTCCCTCCCGACCCCACCTGCTGGCCCACAACACACACACAAACAGCAGCACACACATCGCTGAATAGAGAGCTGATGTCATCGCTGAGGAATGATCCGCGTTCCTCAGCCAGACGCAAAGATCCACGTCGTTAAAATCAAGCCTTTGGTTCCTACAATAGATTGCCTGGATCTGCGGTGGCCTTTGCCTCTCATTTCCATAGAGTGTCTGTTTGAGGAGATCTTTACTCCTCCAAACCCTCCACACCCCGGTAACCAGATCAAAACCCTGTCCCGGGACAGATGGCTCCCCTCAGGGGCGTTTCTGGATTTAAGACCCCTGCAACCTGTCCTCCATTCAGGACCTGGAGTCTTTATTTAAGACCCGTGGGTCAAATAGTAAAACATGGTGCTAATGAATACTAAGGTTGTGGGTTTGATTCCCAGGGAAAGCGAAGGATTGATTAAAAACGTGTACTTCCAATGCTGTGTACAGATAAAGGCACAATTATTCTCCATTCAGTGAAATTTGAATTATCTCTCTGATATTTTCCAATTGATTTTTAATAGAGCAAGTAAATTTGCACAGCATATCCTATTATATTTTATTATTATATAATCGTTTGGCTAGAATAAAAGCATTACATTTTTTTAATGGTATTAATTCAATTCATCTTTATTTGTATAGCGCTTATACAATGTAGATTGTGTCAAAGCAGCTTCACATGGAAGATTATAGTGAATTGAAACAGTGTCAGTTCAGTTTTCAGAGATTAAGTTCAGTTCAGTTTAGCTCAGTTCAGTGTGGGTTAATGATCACTACTGAGAGTCCAAACACTGAAGAGCAAATCCATCGATGCACAGCTCTACAGATCCCGAACCATGCAAGCCAGTGGCGACAGCGGCGAGGAAAAAAAACTTCACCAATTGGCGAAAGCGAAGATTTTAATAACCTCGAGAAAAACCAGGCTCAGTTGGGCACGACCATTTCTCCTATGGCCAAACGTCTTGTGCAGAGCTGCAGTCTAGGCGTAGGAAGCTGGACCTCAGCGAAGACTCGTCTGTCCTTGGAGCGTCACAGGAGACAGTCTCAAGCTCTCACTCCACGATGACCACCACAGCAGCTGCTCAGGATACGGCCTGGTCCAGAAAACCTTAGGATCATCTCGTCACTGGTCTTGGATCGCATCAGTGGCACTGCATAGTCTGAGGGCCTCGAGATGAGTACCCCCAGGTGGAAATACAGAATAAGGAGAATAATTAGCGTAGCTGCTGTTCACACCACAAAATCAAAATCATACCACAAAAGCAAAATAATGTGTGGGGCACATCATGCGTCATACCATTATGTACTGCACTGAGTGTATGCGTTGCTAAAAAGATAGGTCTTTAATCTAGTTTTGAAGAGCGAGAGTGTGTCTGAGCCTCGGACATTATCAGGAAGGCTATTCCAGAGTTTAGGGGCCATAAATGAGAAGGCTCGACCTCCTTTACTCGACTTTCATATTCTAGGTACTACCAGAAGCCCTGAGTTTAGAGATCTTAAAGAGCGGGTTGGGTTGTAGCGAGACAGGAGGTCGGTTAGATAAACAGGAGCTAGATTATTTAAAGCTTTATAGGTAAGGAGTAATATTTTATATTCAATACGAAACTTAACAGGCAGCCAGTGTAAGGAGGATAAAATTGGGGTGATATGATCATATTTTCTAGACCTGGTAAGAACTCTGGCAGCTGCATTTTGTACTAGCTGAAGTTTGTTAATAGAGGATGCTGGGCAGCCAGCAAACAAAGCATTACAGTAGTCTAGCCTAGAAGTCATGAAAGCATGAACTAGCTTTCCTGCATTTGATATGGATAGCATACTTCGCAATTTAGCGATATTTCTCAGATGAAAGAAAGCAGTTTTTGTGACATGGGATATATGATTTTCGAAAGTTAAATTGCTGTCTAATATGACACCCAGATCTTTTATAGTAGAGCTAACGCTAACTTTGTATCCCTCTAGTTGCAGGTCGAGTTGTGAGAACTGCTGTGTACAGGATTTAGGCCCGATAAGTAATAATTCTGTTTTGTCTGAGTTTAAGAGAAGAAAATTGTTGGTCATCCAGTCTTAAATATCTTTAATACACTCAGTTAGCTTAGACAGTTCAGACATCTCATCAGGTTTAGTTGAAATGTATAATTGAGTATCGTCTGCATAGCAGTGAAAGCTGATCCCGTGTTTTCTAATAATGTCTCCCAGGGGAAGCATGTATATTGTAAACAGCAAAGGGCCTAAAACTGATCCTTGAGGGACCCCGTACTTTACTGGCCTTACTTGTGAAAGCTGTCCATTAATATTGACAAACTGGTAACGATCAGCTAGGTATGACTTAAACCATTGAAGGGCCTGACCTTGGACACCTGTAGAATTTAAGCGGTCTATGGAATATTGTGGTCAATGGTGTCAAATGCGGCGCTAAGATCAAGTAAAACTAATAGTGAGACGCTTATTATTAGTATTATTATTACCAGACAGCAAATCCATCATGCAGGAAATCTGTCAATCTGTAGATTTGTAGTATCAAACTCCATTAAAACAACTCTCCTATCAGTCCTTCATATTCGCATGATCCCATTCGGTAGCTCAGAGTGAGTCACGGGGCCTGAATGAAATCTTGCTAAATGAAAGTGAAACTCATTTATTAAATTAAAAATGAAATACAAAAAATTACATATATTTGTTTCAGTGTGTGGAAATAAGTTCGAATATATCATGTGAAATTGTACAGGGGAGAAGCCAGTCGGTAGAGTTTATAGCTAAACATTTAGCAGTCTTTGCATGTCCTTTATGACAGAATTCATTTAAATAGAAATAAAATACCATTCATTGCAATGTTTTTAAAAAGCACCTAAATTGTTTTGTATTTTGTGATTTTTTTTTCTAGTTGAATAAAAATCTATTTTCCATTCATATATTAGCAAATATTTTGCTAATATTTAAAATTGTATATAAAAAGATTTTTCCATTCACATAGGCTATTAGCAAAATAATTATCAGTGTTTGCATGTCTATTACTGCGTATAATTCATTAAAATAGAAGTAAAATAACATTCATTACAAGCTGATTTAGAGAAAGCACCTAAGTAGTTTTGTGATTTGGGTTTTTTTCCCCAGTTGAATAAAAGACTATTTTCCATTCATATATTTCATCATTGAGGATTTCTTAAAAATAGTGTAAAAATCTCGTCTCGTTCTCGTGAACCCAATCTCGTATCTCGTCTCGTGGAGTAGGCATCTCGTCACACCCCTAATAATAATAATAAAAAATCTAAAAAAAAAAAAAAAAAAAATCTTTAACAATAATTTAAGGAGGTATAAATAAATTTGTCTTCAACTGTAAGCAACACCGTCATGCTTTAAAAAAACGCTAACGTTAAAATAAAACCGCTAAGTTTTGCTATCTATAATCCATAATCATATATGCTGTGCAGCAGTCCCACAACATTCTGACACTCGATGACACTGGAATTCCCTGTCAGAAAAGTCTAGTGGCTGGGAATGAGCTTTTTACAGTGTCTGCTATAATGGTAATGTTGTTTTTGGTGTGTTTGCATTGATGAATATGGCCACTGTGTTAAATGCGCAGTATTACAATCTTATTGTCACATTAGGTCATTATGATAACATAATATATGCCTTCAGTGATTTCCTGAAGATAAACACCAAAAAATAACACAACTGGAATAACTACAGCAGTCGCCATCGTCTGATCTCATATGAAGCAAGAGATCGCGATGACACATGATGACGTGTGCAGGTGCTGTAGTGCTGTCCCAATTCTTAGGGGTGAATTTTAAAGCCCTTCCCCTTCACACTCAGTTTTAAGGGCCAAGGGGAAAGGGGAAGGGGTACAAAAATAGAATTGGGATTGGACCTAAGTGAATTGGTCCATAAGTGACCAGAGGAGTTTTGAAGGCCTCAGGAAAGTGATTTGGAGCTCTGATGTCTCACAATGAAGATGTTTCATGCTAAATTAAACAGCAGGTCTCAGTCACCCAATTCTGATGATCTTTTGAGGAATTGTTCTGATGATCATCTGGGACTCTGGGCTGATGTTTAATGAAAGGCTCAGAAAGAGCGCACCGGCGCCCCCTTGAGACCTGTTCAAGTAAATTAATGGCACTTTGGGGAGTTTCGGGAATTACATAATTTTTGTGTTTTAGTAGTGTGACATGGTTTTATATTATATTATATTATATTATATTATATTATATTATATTATATTATATTATATTATATTATATTATATTATATTTATTATATTATATTTATTATATTATATTTATTATATTATATTATATTAATTATATTATATTTATTATATTATATTATATTAATTATATTATATTATATTATATTATATTATTTTAATTATATTATTTTAATTATATTATATTATATTAATTATATTATATTATTTTATATTAATTATATTATATTATTTTAATTATATTATTTTAATTATATTATACTATATTATGTTATAATAATTATATTATATTAATTATATTATATTATATTATATTAATTATATTATTTTATATTAATTATATTATATTATATTAATTATATTATATTTATTATATTATATTAATTATATTATATTATATTATATTATATTATATTAATTATATTATATTATATTATTTTAATTATATTATATTAATTATATTATATTATATTATATTAATTATATTATATTATATTTATTATATTATATTAATTATATTATATTATATTAATTATATTATATTATATTATATTATTTTAATTATATTATTTTAATTATATTATTTTAATTTTATTATATTATATTATATTATATTATATTATATTATATTATATTATATTAATTATATTATATTATTTTATATTAATTATATTATATTATATTAATTATATTAATTAAGTTATATTATACTATATTAATTATATTATATTAACTATATTATATTATATTATATTATATTATATTATATTATATTATATTATATTATATTATATTATATTATATTATATTATATTATATTATATTATAGGCATTTCTGTGGGGAGTTTGCATGTTCTCCCCGTGTTGGTGTGGGTTTCCTCCGGGTGCTCCTGTTTCCCTCACAGTCCAAACACATAGCTATAGGTCAATTGGGTAGGCTAAATTGTCGGTAGTGTATGAGTGTGAATGAGAGTGTATGGATGTTTCCCAGTGATGGGTTGCAGCTGGAAGGGCATCCGCTGTGTTAAACAAATGCTGGATAAGTTGGCGGTTCATTCTGCTGTGGCGACCCCAGATTAATAAAGGGACTAAGCCGAAAAGAAAATGAATTAATTTATTAAGTATAGAGAATAATTGTAAAAAAAATCATTTCATTTTGAAATATTTAATATATGTATAATATTATGTTTGATGAATCCATCAAAGGGCAAAAAAATTAGTTTGCAGTGTACAAAATAAAAAGATTATTTGCAGAATGTGTGTTGTCAGATATGTTCAAATATACAATATCTGTTTTCTGTAGTACTCCGGCTTCCAGCAGACGGCTGAAAAATGCTTTGTGTGTGGACACCTCATCATGGAGATGGTAAGAAAGAGTTGTTTTGTGCTTGTTTTTCAAGTGCTCTCTGATGAACTGAATTCTTGTAATTTAGTTTTACTGGTTTAAATCAGACTGGAAGGCAAAATGGATTATCAAAGCAGCTTGATCTGTTTGAGCATCCCTCTGCTTATGCTTCAGTCATTTATAGTGTCTATTTATAGATGTTGAAATTATGTTATTGTGTCTCTTTAGTGCAGCGTCAGCCCACAACCATCTCACCTGCATGTGTGTCTGTGCATGAGTGTGTGCTTGTGTTTGTGTGTGTATGCATGAATGTCTGCTTCTATATGTGTGTGCATTCACCTGTGTGTGTGTTGTAGATCCTGCAGGCTCTGGGCAGGTCGTATCACCCTGGTTGTTTCCGCTGTGTGATCTGTAAGGAGGGTCTGGACGGAGTTCCTTTCACTGTGGACGTGGAGAACAACATCTACTGTGTGAAAGACTACCACACGTGAGGGACTTCTTGATTTTGATTATTTTTATCTGTATATGAGTGAACCAGGGTGGCGCAGTGGGTAGCACAATCGCCTCACAGCAAGAAGGTCGCTGGTTCGAGTCTCGGCTGGGTCAGCTGGCATTTCTGTGTGGAGTTTGCACGTTCTCCCCGTGTTCACATGGGTTTCCTTCGGTTGGAAAGTCCAAAGACATGTGGTATAGGTGAATTGGGTAAGCTAAATTGTCCGTAGTGTATGTGTGTGAATGAGTGTGTATGGGTGTTTCCCAGTGATGAGTAAAACATATGCTGGATAAGTTGGCAGTTCATTCTGTTGTGGCGACCCCAATTAATAAGGGGGCTAAGCCGAAAAGAAAATGAATGAATGAGTGAACCATAGCTCTGAAATGATGCTCTTTTTTGAACTTTTAAGGCTTAAATTTAATAAAAAAAATAAAAAAAATCATCATTGAATCCTTACTTTTATTGATATTGTGTATCTGGAAATGTCCATTGCTCGCATCCATGGTGCAAGAGAGGACACCATCAGACTTTGGGCACAAACCTTAGACAAACTTAAAGGTTTACTAATTTGAAGCAAGGAGACATCAAAAAGCAGAAACTTCTGGTTCCAGGCCCCATACATTTATTTAATTAATTAATTAATTAATAAATTAATTAATTAATTAATTAATTAATTAATTAATTAATTAATTAATTAATTAATTAATTAATTAATTAATTAATTAATTAATTAATTAATTAATTAATTTTATATTTATTTATTATTATTATTATTTCTTTTTTTTATTAATTAATTTATTTATTTTTATCTGTTTTTTCCCTTCTTTATAGTAATTTAAGGTTCCCTGTTTGGGCTTCTAATAACATTTCTTCATTGTCGTAGACCTCTTTCAGCTTTGAATACCTATTTCTATTTGTCTATTATCATTCTTTTATTTATTTATTTTAACTGGCTTAATTTTACCCATGGTTTCCGCTACATTCATTCTTCCATGGCGGGCCGCCACACCAAAATTCATCCCGCCACGGCTATATTACAGCTTCCCATTCAAAACATTCAGTCATTGTTGTTGTTTTTTTAATAGCGGGTTTTAATCGCACCAAAACGTATTAAAAGGTAAGTGAATTATAACAGCGAAAACTTTTGTTTAACCGTAGTAGTGCTGTGCGTTATTTGTTTAACCCTTTACGGTGACATGCTGGCTGACTGACAGGTGCGTGAGACGTGAGACCAGCAAACACGACGTAGCTTTCAGTTAAGATGAACACAGTTTCCATAATTATACTGTATAGATAAAGGTCTATGGTTCTGCATACAATGACTTTATCTGGCTGGAGTTTATAGCCGTTTCACTTTACCTCAGGACTGTTCAGCTACTTCAGCTGTTTCACTTTACTTCAGGACGCATTAATGCCGCTCTGTAGGTCTACCGGAGACATTCATAAATATTCCTAGCAAATCTAATAAATGTTGGAGATGTACTCGTCACATAAACGCACTAAATCGCACTTGAGCAGCGTATATTTCAGGGTGTGAAGTTGTGCACGAACAGAGGAAATCAGCGCGCAAGCAGAGATTCGCATGCTCGTATTACATAAATGCGATCTCAACGTGTAACACTGCGCTCACAACATGTGTCATTGAAATAACACCCATAGGTAGTTGGTACATCCGTGTAAAAGTCCTGCCGCCACAGCTGAAAAAAATCCTAGAGGAAACACTGTTACCCTTACTTAACCTTAAATACAAATTTGGTTTATTGCGCTTTTTGGTTCAGAAATTTGTTTTATGCATTTGTGTGTGTATATGTATATATAATTTATTTAATTTTTTTATTTGTTTTAATATGTCTTTGTCATTTACTCTTCAGTTTTTCTTTTTTATTGTCACTATTGTTGTTGTTGTTGGCACTATTATTAATACTATTTTTTAACAACCTGTATAAGGGTTATTACATGTATATCTATGCACATTGCTATACGCTGATTGTCTACGGCATGTTTTTCTGTGTTCAAAAATACAAAATAAAAGAAAAATTTAATGGAAAAAAAAAGAAAAACAAAATTATATATATTTTTAATTGAATTAAATATTTAAATGAATAATTTTTTTAAATTCTATAATTTTGGGGGTGGCACGGTGGCTCAGTGGTTAGCACTGTGGCCTTACAGCAAGAAGCCCGCTAGTTCAAGTCCCAGCTGGGTCAGTTGGCATTTCTGTGTGGAGTTTGCATGTTCTCCCCATGTTGGCGTGGCTTTCCTCCGGGTGCTCCAGTTTCCCCCACAGTCCAAACACATGTGCTATAGGGGAATTGATGAACTAAATTGGCCGTAGTGTATGAGTGTGTGAATGAGTGTGTATGGGTGTTTCCCAGTACTGGGTTGCAGCTGGATGGGCATCTGCTGCTTAAAACATGTGTCGGAATACTTGGTGGTTCATTCCGCTGTGGCAACCCCTGAAATAGAGACTAAGCTGAAGGAAAATGAATGAATGAATTAGTAATATGCAATGCTGATAACTTAATTTTGCTAACTTTAAACGGGATCTTCTCATTATTTTGATTAATTTAACCCTCAGGTTACAGATTTTCAAATAGTTTTGTAGTAATTCAAATAGTTTAATAGTTTCTAACAAACATCAATTTATTTTTTTATGATACAAATAAACAGTACATGTGCATTGTGTGTATAGAATTAAATATGTATATAATATCTTTTGGTTCACAGGGTTTTTGCTCCTAAATGTGCCTCGTGTAACCAGCCCATCCTGCCAGCACAGGTACGAGCATTTCTTAATAAATTAATTCATAAATTTAAAAAAGATAAAATAATTCATGATCCTGTGTGTGTGTGTGTGTGTGTGTGTGTGTGTGTGTGTGTGTGTGTGTGTGTGTGTGTGTGTGTGTGTGTGTGTGTGTGTGTGTGTGTGTGTGTGTCGGTGTGTGTGTCTTTAGGGTTCAGAGGAGACCATACGGGTGGTGTCCATGGATAAAGATTACCATGTAGATTGCTATCACTGTGAGGTAAGACACACTTCATCATATTACACTCAACTACTGGCTAAAGGTTGCAGGTTTAATCTCACTTAAAGGCACAGTATGTACATCTTTATTATTAAAATATAAAAAAAAAACTAGAACAGTGTTTACATATATATATACACACACACACACAGTATGTCAAGTGAGTACACCCCTCACATTTCTGCAAATATGTATTTATATCTTTTGATAGGACAACACTGCAGAAATTACTCTTTGACACAATGAAAAGTTGACAGAGTAAAGTTAGTTTAGCAGTGTAAACTTATTGTCCCCTCAAAATAACTAAAAATACAGCCAATAATAGCTGAACCCCTGGCAACAAAAGTGAGTACACCCCTAAGTGAAAATGTACAAATTGAGCACAATTAGTCCTTTTCCTTCCCCTGTGTCATAAGACTCATTGGTGCTACACTGTCTCAGGTGTCATCAGATAGCAAGTGAGTTAAATTTGATATTAAAGCTCTTCCACTCCCTCAACCTGGCCACTGAAAGTTCAACATAGCACCTCATGGCAAACAACTCTCAGAAGACCTGAAAAAACAAATTGTTGCTTTGCATAAAGATGGCCTTGGCTATAAGCAGATAGCCTACACTCTGAAACTGTGCTACAGCACAGTGGCCAAGACCATCCAGCACTTTAAGAGGACAGGTTCTTCTCAGAACAGGCCTTGCCATGGTCGGCCAAAGAAGCTGAGTGCACGTTCTCAACGTCACATCCAAAGATTGTCTTTGAAAAACAGACGGATGAGTGCTTCCAGGATTGCTGCAGAGATTGAAGGGATGGGAGGTCAGTGCTCAGACCGTACGCCGCACACTGCATCAAATTGGTCTGCATGGTTGTCATCCTAGAAGGAAGCCTCTTCTAAAGACGATGCACAAGAAAGCTCACAAAGGACCAGGATTACTGGAACCATGTCCTGTGGTCTGATGAGACCAAGATAAACCTATTTGGTTCAGATGGTGTCAAGTGTGTGTGGCGGCAACCAAGTGAGGAGTACAAAGACAAGTGTGTCTTGCCTACCGTTAAACATGGTTGTGGGAGTGTCATGATGTGGGGCTGCTGACATTGGGGAGCTACATTTCATTGAGGGAAACATGAATTCTAACATGCACTGTGACATACTTAAGCAGAGCATGATGCCCTCCCTCTGGAAACTGGGCCGCAAAGCAGTGTTCCAGCATGATAATGACCCCAAACACACCTCCAAGATGACCACTGGCTTGCTAAAGAGGCTCAGGGTGAAGGTGATGGACTGGCCAAGCATGTGTCCTGACCTAAACCTAGGGCTGGACGATATGGCAAAAATTTATATCACGATATATTTTTTTATTTCGGTCGATACGATATAATTCCGATATCGATATGGACAATATTAAAAAGAAAGGGAAAACTCCCAAGAACGCACACAATGGATGTCTGTACCTACAAATGTCTACAAAGTGAATTTGCAAAGTCGAAAATACCTCCAGACTCTTATAACTTTTTTTTTAAATAAAAACAGCACAAAAAAATTTGTTCACTTTTTATTTGTATTTAGCCTATACAAGCAAGAAATGTGAAATAAACTATCAAATAAAGCTCAAAAATTCATAAAAAATATGCAAAATAGTTTTTTAGAAAAATAAGTTTTGTAGTATAACCAGCAGGACAGCAGTGATGTGTGAACTGAATTTGGTGAGAGTACAGTAATTTACAGTACAGTTATTGAATATGTTTGATAATAAAAATTCATAAAAAATATGCAAAATAGTTTTATTAGAAAAATAAGTGTTGTAGTCTAACCAGCAGGACAGCAGTGACGTGTGATCTGAGTCTGATGGCAGTATAATGAGTTAGAGGGAAGTTATTGACAGCTTTTGTAGTACTGGTTTTTGCGTTTTGCTCTTTGTAGACGGTCCCTAAGGATCGGCCTCTTTGCCGCCTGCGCACAGAGATCAATATATTGCGTCCAGCGCGTAGGAAAGCTCATTTTTAGGAAAATAAGGTTGTAGGTGGTTGTATACATTGTGACAGTTGAAAAAATGTGCTATTTGTGTAGGAACAATGTTTCGGTCATGAGTTATTGATCCGGAAAAGACGAATCTGCGAATCTGTTGCTAACTTTACTGAACTGAACCACATCCACACCACTGCATTAGTCTTTCCTTTCTTATCAACTATTTGGTCTGCATTCTTACTTGTGGAAGCTTGTTCATTCGCATCTGTATTCAGAGCACTCATTTTGTAGCTAAAACTTGTTGCGGCGCAGCTTAACCACCTGCTGTGCTAAGCGCTGGCAGCGTGTCTGTGTTGTTCGTCATCACGTAAGTGACGTCAGATCATTCTCTTTCTGACGGCTGAGCACTGAACGTCATTCAGTGACAAGTGATACATGTATAAGATCTTATATAAATAATAATATATCTATTTATATATATGCAAATTTATATCGAAATATCGGAAATGGGTTCAAAAACCATATCATCGTTATTGAAAAAAATTCTATCGCGATATATATTGATATCGAATTATTGTCCAGCCCTACCTAAACCCCATAGAACACCTCTGGGGCATCCTGAAAAGGAAGGTGGAGGAGCACAAGGTGTCAAATATCCACCACCTCTGTGATGTTGTGATGGAGGAGTGGAAGAGGATTCCAGTGGCAACCTGTGAAGCTCTGGTCAACTCCATGCCCAAGAGATTTAAAGCCGTGCTGGAAAATGATGGTGGCCACACAAAATATTAACATTTCAATTTCATATCATAAAAACATATCATTTCAATATTAATATTTTTTTTCTTAGGGGTGTGGTCACTTTTGTTGCCAGGGGTTCAGCTATTATTGGCTGTATTTTTAGTTATTTTGAGGGGACAATAAATTTACACTGCTAAACGAACTTTACACTGTCTACTTTTCATTGTGTCAAAGAGTCATTTTTGCAGTGTTGTCCTATCAAAAGATATAAATAAATATTTGCAGAAATGTGAGGAGTGTACTCACTTTTGTGACATACTGTATATATATAGTCAGAATTATTAGCCCCCCTGAATTATTAGCCCCCTGTTTATTTTTTCCTCAATTTCTGTTTAACAGACAGCAAATTTTTTCAACACATTTCTAAACATAATAGTTTTAATAACTCATCTCTAATAACTGATTTATTTTATCTTTGTCATGATGACAGTAAATAATATTAGACTAGATATTTTTCAAGACACTTCTATACAGCTTAAAGTGACATTTAAAGGCTTAACTAGGTTAATTAGGTTAACTAGGGAGGTTAGGGTAATTAGGCAAGTTATTGTATAGCGATGGTTTGTTCTGTAGACTATCGAAAAAAATATAGCTTAAAGGGGCTAATAATTTTGACCTTTAAATGGTTCTTAAAAAATTAAAAACTGCTTTTATTCTAGCCGAAATAAAACAAATAAGACTTTTTCAGAAAGAAACAATATTATCAGACATACTGTGAACATTTCCTTGCTCTGTTAAACATCATTTGGGAAATATTTAAAAAAGAAAAAAAAAATCAACGGGGGGCTAATAATTATATATATATAATAATAATATGTCATATAATAATATATATTATAATAATATAATAATATATATATATAAACTCAGTATAATTGAGTACACCCCATTTTGAAAATGAATATTTTTATCCATTTCTCAGTGAATATGGGTAATATATATTGGTGTATTTGAACAAAACAGATTCATTAAACAGATATATTTATTAAAATAATATTCTAGTCACAGAACATCTTTAGAAATAGAAAGATAATACATGTAAATTCATGCAAATATTGAAAAAAAAAAAAAAAAACTACAACATTTCAACAAAATTGTATATATTTTTTGTTTCTCTTGATTTTTCCATAACATTTCCCAGTACTGGGTTGCGGCTGGAAGGGCATCCGCTGCGTAAAACATATGCTGGAATAGTTAGCGGTTCATTCCGCTGTGGTGACCCCTGATTGTTAAAGGGACTAAGCCGAAAAGAAAATTAATGAATGAATTTTTCCCAAACATATAAATTTGGGCTACTAATTTTTGAACCATTATTGCAAGTTATTTTGTTAGATAGGCTCCAGATTTGTCTTCAGTACTGACTAGTCTAATGTATATGCACAAATATAATATTGTAAAGCTTCCTATTGAAAATGTAAATTTAAATGAGAGATTTGTCAGGGGTGTACTCATATATGCTGAGCACTGTATTTGCTGGCTTGTGTACTTACATTACCCCAAATGTTTGGAAGAATGTTCAAATCCAGAGAAATAATCAGTTTTAACTAGTGAAATGGAGTTTGTTAATGCTAATGACGACACACCCTCCATTTCTGGTTTGGTTTTATAGAAAACTATGGTGGCTAAGAGCTCAACAAGCTGCAATTTAAGAAAACACATGCAAATACAAAACACACCAGCAAATTATAAAATGATCTTCATGGGTTTGACAGCATACGTGTTGCAAATCCTCACAACGCAAAGAGGTTAAGAAAATGCACTGCATGTTGAGCTTGGGTTATTTGTATTGTATTATTTATACACTGTAAGATAAGAATTAATGAAACTTTATAAATTGCATTATTATAATTATACTTTATCTTTTCTTTTTTATAAAAATGTGACTTTCAATTCATAATTTCTTCAATGTTTTTTTTTTTTTTTGCACAAAATTGCCTTGTAACAGGGTTGAATGAGCTTCCATAATTGCATATCATGTTAATTTATTCCCTTCCTCTGGCTGTGGATTTTCCCAAATGGGTTGTGCATTAAATTATTTATTTACAGTACACATCCTGCCACAGGGGCGATGATTAACTGTATACTGAGATGTCTTTTCTGTCAATGAGCCATAATCACAGCTAGTGTTTTTCAACCACCGATAAACCTCCGGTGAAAGATTAATGTGAATGTTTTCAATTTCATAATGTTCCTTTTACAGCATCGATTATGTAAATTAACTAAAATATAATTAGTTAAATATACTTAAGGATCGTTTAAACACAAGCACCATCAGGAGACACAAGAACTCCATTGAAAATACTGTGGTAAAATAAATTTCCATATTTTAAAGACATAGTGCAAAACAATGTAGTTTAATGCAGTGCTTACATTACACACTTTATGTCATATATCAATTAGGCAGTGAAGATCATTGACTTTTAAAGGAATCAGGTGACACTTTATTATAATGGTGCATTAGTTAATGTATTTACTAACGTGAACAAACTATTGATAATACATTTATTATGGGATTTATTCATCTTTGTTAATGTTAGTTAATGTTAAGTTAAATATCGTTAGTTCCAGTGTTGGGTAAGTTACTTTCAAGAGTTCACACTTAGCTGATGATTAATAAAGCGTGTTTGGCATGCTGTCCCGGGAGAGAGCCCTGAGCTCGGAGTATCCTCGAGCCCGGGGCTCCCTCCCATTAGAAGGACAAGAGCGGAGTTTGAGCTCAGGTAGGTCTCGAGAACTCACCTGTTTGTCAGCGTGCTGAGAAGTGTCTGGCTATGGGTTGTCTTAAGATGCTAATTTTAGGATAGTTCATTGACTTATAGTGTATGTCTTTGGATGGTGGGAGGAAACCGGGGAACCCAGGGTAAACCCACGTGAACACGGGGAGAACATGCAAACTCTGCACTGAAACGCCAACCAGCCTGGTGAGGGGCCGAACCAGCGGCGTTCTTGCTGTGAGGCAACAGTGCTAACCACTGGGCCGCCGTGCTGCCCTATCAGAAGAGGGGAGGAGTAGGGGTGGAAGGGGGGCTTCTTCAAGACGAAGATAACTGGAGCGGAAAACTCGGATTATTTATAGTGCGTCAGTATTCATCTGATTGGTGGAAAATACGGAGCTGATGCGGTGCCAGCCGTGTTTAATCATAAGCATGTGATCCTCTCGAAAATAGTTTATAAATAAACCGCACTTTAAAAAGTAATAGATTACAAATTACTGAATACCACTGGAAAAATGTAATCTGATTACATTACTAATTACTTCATGTAAAAAGTAACGAGATTACTAATTACTTAACTATGAAGTTACTTTTAAAACATATAAAATACACCTATAAAATACAAAATAAACTGCAGCTCTTTCAGTAATCTAATATTCACTGAAAAACATTACAATGAGTTGATCACAGCAGCTTGACATATTCAAAAGGCTTAAAGAATTCGCCCAAAAGTTAAAATTCTCTCATCATTAAAGTTTTCCAATCCTGTTTTCTTTTTTTTACACAAAAGAAGACATTTAGAAGAAAACTGGATACCTGTAACCATTGACATCCATAGTATGAAAAAGCACTGCAGTGTTTGGGTGTTCTGTGTTTGTCTGAGGTAATTAGTACTGAAATGTGTATATTCCATACAAAGTATGGTTTTCAACTGGGTGTGCCTGGGAAATGAGAGAGCGAAATGCAAAAGACGCGATATGTGAACAGTCCTATAAGCAGCTACGCTTCTCTTCACATTTAGAAGATTCCTTCACTCCCGATCCTGCACAAAAATTCAATTTAGGCTGTTTAGGTTGAGTTGGGCTGCTGTGTTTTTGGGCGCCGATGTCCTCCTTGGTGACAAGTATTGTCATAGAATGTTTTCTGTTCTAGTGCTGAACAAGTTGCTGGTTGAGTTAAAAGCAGTCGAAAGTTCTTTAGAGATAGACTGCATTTCACAGCAATAGTTTTGTTTTTACACTCAATGAAATCAAAGTAATGTCTGTATTTCCACTTGAAGAAGCAGCTACTCTCGACAGCAGCCATTTCAGCTCGCGTTCTCCAGCTATTTACAAGCGCATGCTCATTAATTGACATTGCAGTAGAAAACGTGATTTAAAAGAAGCATTTTTTTCTCCCAAAAATATATTTATAATGTAAGTAACATAATTACACTGACTTGAGTAACTGTAATCATTCATTCATTCATTCATTTTCTTGTCGGCTTTGTCCCTTGCGGGGTCGCCACAGTGGAATGAACCACCAACTTATCCAGCACGATTTTTACGCAGCGGATGCCCTTCCAGCCGCAACCCATCTCTGGGAATTTCCACACACACACATTCACACTCATACATTACGGACAATTTAGCTTACCCAATTCACCTGTACTGCATGTCTTTGGACTGTGGGGGAAACCGGAGCACCCGGAGGAAACCCACGCGAACGCAGGGAGAACATGCAAACTCCACACAGAAACGCCAACTGACCCAGCCCAGCCGAGGTTCGAACCTGCGACCCAGCGACGTTCTTGCTGTGAGGCAACAGCACTACCTACTGCGCCACTGCGTTGCCCTTAACTGTAATCAAATTACACAAATTTAAAATTAAATTCCGGCGGTTCATTCCGCTGTGGCGACCCCAGATTAATAGGGACTAAGCCGAAAAGAAATTGAATGAATGTATGATAAATTTAATTCGTTACATTACTGCATTTCTCAAAAATGTAATTAGAATACAGTAAAGTGTTAGTTAACTTTTAATGCGTTAACTAATGTTAACAAGCACATCTTTAGATTTTAATAATGCATTAGTTAATGTTGAACTATGATTAATTATTGATTTACAAGGTTATTCATACTTTGTTAATGTTAGTATATACATTAACTAATAAGCCGTTATTCAAAAGTGTTACCAGGAATCAGATCTTAAACACAGCGATTTTGTAATGACATGACAGTTCACAGGAAGTGCTTGAGCTGGCTTACTAAAAATTAAAAGTCCCTGTGCATATACCCCATTACACCTAGACAGTAACTTACATTAGCCCTCCTGAATTATGAGCCCCTCTGTATATGTTTGTCAACAATTTTTGTTTAGCAGGAAGAAGATTTTTCACATTTCTAAACATATTAGTTTTAATAACTCATTTCTAATAACTGATTTCTTTTCTTTGCCATGATGACAGCACATAATATTTCACTTGATATTCTTCAAGATAGAAGCATTAGCTTAAAGTCACATTTAACAGGGTGTCCGCGGGGTCTTAAAAAGTATTAAAAGTTGATAAGTCAAAAGTATTAAAATGTCTTAAATGCTGTTTTGCAAGGTATTAAATTTTATATGAATATGAAATGTATGGTTGTATGCCTGAATTAAATCTGCGAATATCAGAATGCTGTATAGTTTATGAAATCAATAAAATCCTGCTAGATTTGACATTCTGCTGCTTTGTTTACTTCAGTAACTAAGGCAACACCATTATTTCGGCAGCTCTGTAGGCGCCAACCTGCTGAATTAGCTAGATTTAAGCGATTTTTAATCGGTATATGAATAATGTTTTAGTTTTGGATTAGTTTCTTACATTAATACTACGTTAATATCCCGCCAGTGTTTCCAGTTGAAACCTAAAGCCGTAATAAGGTCTTAAAAGGTATGGAAAGCGTCTTAAAAAACCTCTTAAAAGGTATTGAATTTCACTCTCTAATTCCTGTTTATACTCTGTTTAAAGGCTTAACTAGGTTAAAGTTAGGGTAATTAGTCAGGTCATTGTATAACAGTGGTTTGTTCTGTAGACAATCCAAAACAAATATTGCTTAAGGGGACTAATAATATTGACTTTAAAATTGTGTATAAATAATATGTAAAACTGCTTTTATTCTAGCTGATATAAAACAAATAAGACTTTTTCCAGAAGAAAAAATATTATAGGAAATACTGTGAAAATTTCCTAAATCTGTTGAACATCACTTCAGCTGTGTTTGTGTGTTTTGCAGGATTGTGGTCTGCAGTTGAATGATGAAGAGGGCCATCGCTGTTACCCGCTGGAGGGACATTTGCTGTGCCACCGATGCCACCTGCACCGGTTAAAAACCCCACTAGCACCACACCCGCCGCCCAGTTACCCACTACACGTTACTGAACTGTGAACACACACGAACTCAAACTAAGATAGATGACCGTGAGTGAGACAGAGACGGGTCTGTCCTTCCCCAAAACCACACACCGGGAATCAGTCGTGCCTGTTAAACTGCGCATTTACACTCTGACCAGCGGGAGAGGTTTTATTATTACTGTCATTCCTCATCACGTCTCGTTGGCTGTGTTTTTGGCTGCGTTCAGGGCGTTTTCAGCACTGCCGCAGGGGAACGGAGGGCGACCGGTGCCTGTTTTCCCTCCAAACACCAAACAACAGCACTGAACACTAATGACTTGCTGTGCCTTCATTGAATATCCTGCGTCCATCAGGCCGTCGCCTCAATCACTGCCTTTCACATGCACCATTTCTGTGTGTGTGTGTGTGCCAAGCTGCCGCTGTTCAAAGGGGTAGTTCACCATTAGTTAACATTACAGTGATCATTTACTTATCCTCATATCATTACAGACCTGTGTGACCTTTTCTTCCATGGCAAACAAAGGAAGACGTTTAGAAAAATGTGCTTTTTGAGGCTTTAAACTGCATGGTTTTTTGTTTATGCTTTAAAAAGGATGATTATTATATACATATATATATTATATATGTATTGATTACTATTATTATATACATATTTGGTCAGTTTTGAGCTGCTTTAGTACTATTACTTATCTTTACATGTCTTTAATACCTTTTAAGTGTTTATTTAACATTTTAAAAGCTTTCTTTTTTGAACATGATCCTCTTTCACACACACACACAATATATATATATATATATATATATTAATAATAATAATAAAGGAAAATAGATATATTTGCACAATATTTATGTTACTTCAAGTTATTTATTTGTTTATTTTGTGCTTTTTGGAATAAAATCAGGCTGAATTAGGGAAAAATCTTTCAAAATTAATACAATTGCATATATATTTGCAGTTATATGTATTTCAAAAGGTTTTTGCTGAGATTTAGGCATAATGTTTACCTGTTTACCTACTGAATATTTAATTAAAATATTTCAATTGCATATTTAAACATAACATATAATGTAAAACACTCTTAATTTACATTCACCAATCACCTTTACTCTGTTGACCTGCACTGCCTTGCCTTAAATTGAACAGATTTGCAATGACATGAGTTTGAGTAAATAATTGGTGCGCTGCCCCTTTAAACACCAATTGAATGTCTGAGCGAATGGCGGCAGTGGTCCGAACACTGATGCATCGCTGGCATTTTCTTCACCGGGTGACTTTATGAAGCCTGCTGCACATAGATGGACTAACAGATGTGTATTTTGCAGAAGACAGACATTAAATCTCTGTGGTCAGAGAGGCTGTGACCTGACACCAGCAGAACGGGGTTGGATCTGTGAACTCTTCAGACACTGGTTTGTCTCTGGATGAGGTGCCTTGCTGCCTTACACTTATTTCCTAACGCGGAGGAGACGCACTGTCTTGTGTCTCAGGACTCTAGAGGTGGGCTCATGTGTGTGTGCACGGGTCGAAGCTCAAGCCTGGATGTGCTGGATTCAACCAGGCCACAGACCTGCTGCATGTGTTTATGTGTGTTTGTGTATGTGTGACACGCTGTCCGAACAGATGCCATGCAATCATATGACAACGTTTTGCACATGTCAGAATAATTCAGTAGTATGATCATGATCAAAACGTGACACAAGTTGCATGAAAAGATGTGATGTTGCATTGCAGATTGCATTCCACTGATGTTGCATTGCACTTGATTTGGACAAGTTGTGTATACGAGAAAAAATAAGGGTGTGTAGATGTGTGTTTGTTCATGTACACTAGTGGCTGGACCGTTGTGTGCATATGATTGTGTGTATGTGTGTGTGTCACACAGTGACCATGCTGAGTATTTATACACTTGGAGGCCTTTTAAACAGAATGCATCTTTCCATCTAAAAATGCAAGACGCAGTGCTCAGGGATGGTTTTTAGAGGTGTGAACCTACACTGGTCTCACGGTTTGGTTCGGTTACGATTATCATGCCATTGATTCGGCTCAATTCGATATCTCGGTGCATCACGGTCAGTGGTGGAAAGAGTACTGAAAAATCATACTCAAGTACCATTACTTGCCTAAAGATGTAGTGCGAGTAGAGTAAATGTATCTGTTGTAGAACTTTTAAAAGTCCTCAAGAGTAGTGAGTATCACGCTGTAAAAAGCTGATGCATTTACATGTAATTTGTGCATGTGTGTGTAAACGTAACATTCTGAAGTGCATCTAGTTATTGCCCAGCAGGCACACAATGTCATAAGACAATAATATTAGGTTAGATTTAGGTTGTGATGCCAGGTGATCAAAATTGATGTCCAATAATGACGTCAAATGACGTTGACATTTGGTTGATTTTAGGTTGTTAGAAAGTGACCAAAATCCGAACGTCGAGCCAACTTCTTAAACCAACGTCATATTGACGTCAAATACTGACATTTATCCAATTAAAATCCAACATCTGATAGACATCATAGTGGTAACTTCCACACAACAGCAAGCTGTAACATCGTTAGACGTTGATATTTGGTTATTTCAGGTTGGACATTGACTTCGGCCTGACGTTGGATTCTGATGTCCACCTGATTTTCAATTACAAACAAAATGCAACGTCCCCACAACATTGGGGTACAATGTCAATCTGACGTTGTTGACGTCTTGTGCTGGCTGGATGTGTAAGGCCATTTTGGTCATCATACAGTAAACATGCGTCATCTTCTCATCAGTGGCATGCATCTAAACAGTCTCTGGGTCATTGATTGTGACGATTTTGGACAATTTTAATACTTCCAAACAGTTTGCTGTAATTATAAATCGCCCATGTCTTGAGGTAGTTCATTATGATGTGATTTACCTTCTATGTGTGATTTGATTGGACAGGAATCACAGGACTGATTTTTCTAATCCTCATAGACAAGAAAAAATAAAGTAGTGACTGCAGGTTAAAGGAAAGTAGAGGAGTGAATGTACCAATACAGCACTACAAATGTACTCAAGGGAAAGTAAAAGTACACAATTGTAAAACTACTTAGTAAAGTACAATTCCTGAGAAAATCTACTCAGCAACAGTAATTTGAGTATTTGTACTTTGTTACTTTACACCACTGGTCACGGTGCATCGACAATGCTTTCCATACACAATATTTTGAATATTTTACTTCACAGCACAACAATTCTTGTATTAAAATGTGAAATAATTTAAAATACATTTTACATGTATTTGTAATACAATCTTGTCCTTTAATGCAAGCAGTCAGATATATGAACTGTACCTTTAATATTACCTGCTCAAAGAAAACACTCTGCATCAAACTAAACTCAAGTACATGCACAGAACAACATGAGCATTTATAGCAAATAAACGAACGTAAATATTATCCTGTTTGCTTTTTGAGCATTGTTGAGCGAGTTTCTTAAAAGCCTATGATTGGTCACACGCTCAACAGAAAGGGCTGCGATTGGTTCTAACGCTCTGGCGCTGTTTACCGATAAGTGACACTGATAAAGGGACGCGGCGATCACAGCTGATCCGTGATAGACGCGGTGAAAACTCGCTCTGCAGACACGCTCATGTCTGGATCCACAAGTATCGCTATAACAGCCGAGAGGTGAGGAAACGTCACGCCAGCAGGTCAAACGGGCCACAGTGTAAGAGAAAGAAATGGAGTTTACTTTCATTTTCTCCATAGCAGTGAAATAGTGGCTTCTGCTGTAACTTCAGTGTCAGTGAATGACTGTCCAGCAAACACACGCAGTGAATTGTGCAGATTTTCTGCATTTGAATTACTCGCGCTCGTCTCCCTCTCCATGGTATTCTACCGAGACATAGCGTATATGAGATAAATGACATCAGTATGGATTAACCGGTTAGGATCTATTACTGAATCCATACCGATTTGTTTGTGTCTGCATTGCACCGAAGAAACAATTAATTTTGACACCCCTATTTTTTTTAAAGCTTTTCATGTCATGCCAACATGCTACTGTAAACAAATGCTTGCCCCGCCTCCGAGTTCTCCTTATTGGTCGACTGCTTTGGAACTTACTTTGATGAGCTGCACTGCAAAAGTTTGATTGAATTAAATCAACTTGTCACGGTGTCTTAAAAACGCAGGGAGACACTAAAAACAACAAGTGTAATAGCACATCTGTCAAACACATTTACATAGAAAAACAATAGGAAAGTAGCTCACTGTAATGGAAAAATGCATTCTGTGTCAGTGGCCCCATAAAGGAATAGTTCACACTTGAAAATATGCTGCAAAATGTGTTTGTTTTGTGTGTGACTTTGTTTCTTCATCACAACAGATTTGGAGAAGTTTAGTATTACATCGGTTGCTCACAGATGGAGCTGCAGTTGAGCACAATAATCCACAATTTATCAGTTAATAAGTCTTGTGAAGCCAAAAGCTGCAGGTCAGTAAAATTCAATTGCAATTGCATTGGAAAGGCATTTTTACTATAATCCAGAGATGCCCAAACTAGGGCCCGTGGGCCAAAGTTGTCCCATGGTAACCTTTGATTTGGCCCGCCAGAATAGAGGGAGAATGATGGGGAGGTTTAGAGATTTTCATTTCAAATTTAATGTAACCTGTTTAAATTTTAAGCTGCTTAAACTGAAATTAAATGTGTCAATTTAAATGCTGTAATTTAGTTTAAAATGTACATACTGTCAGGACAACGCAGAGGCTTTGGTGAGCAAATCAAGGCAAAGGCAGCTTCTGCTTGACCAGTGTATTCAGCATTGAACTCCACTGTGTTATAAACGTGTTTATGTTTTTATTGCAATAGCAGTAGAATTAAACAAGTTATACTGCATTAGTAAATACGATTTAAAGTGATGTTCATTTTTAAATATTGCAAAATAAATTAGTAAATTACCCATGGCAAGTATATTTATCTTCGGCCCGCAGCTCTCAGTGATGTTTGGTTTTGGCCCTTCATACGAAAAAAGTTTGGGCACCCCTGGTATAAACCCAGAATCATTTTCGGAGTATCATAACTAAAAACGTTATATATAAAATAAAAAATAAAACATTTTTAACTTTTATTTAATGTTCACAATGCAAATGCAATTAGATCCACTTATTTGGTAAACAAAGCAAGTCTCATATATTATATCTACTAAATATTACTTTACAAACTGTATTGTAAATAAATCATATGAACATTTTAATATTACTATTATTATATCACAATGATATTAGCGAAATTAATTTAAAAACTGAATAAATATAAATTTACACAAATTTACATAAGTAAATACATAGGGCCCTATCATACACCTGGTGCAATGTGGTGCAAGGCGCTGCACAATTGTTGTTTGCTAGTTTTAGCTCGACGCAAGAGTCATTTTGGCGTTTTGCACCACGCTGTTTAAATAGCAAATGCATGTGCGCTCATATGTGACCCCATAGGCGTTCTGGTCTAAAATTTGAGGTGTGTTGAGGCGCATTGCTGGTGCGTTGCTATTTTGAGAAACTAGAATAGACTGTTTAATAGACCAGCTAAGAGGAGGAATAAAGTCCAGCGCAGAGCACGTTAGTTGTGCGCCTCGCTTAAACATTGCTTAATACACACAGGATGTAGAGCAATACACAAATAACTTTACAAATGAAAAAGAATTAAAGGATTAAAATATTACAAAAATTATTACTGTCTAGCCTACATAAATATAAACACCACTGCCTTCATGCCTTCTTCATCTCGGGGGCTTTTCAGTTTATTCATGACAATTTGCTTTTGTATAATGTTATTATTATCATTAGTATTATTTATTATATGCATATTTATATTTGTTTTATTAAAAACAAGCTTAGATTTGCTCACCTGTCAGCTTTTAGATCATATGGGACATAGCATGTGTGTTTGGATATAACTCAGTTTTTTGTTATTATTGTTCATTTTTTCATTTGCTGGAAATTAGAACTGAATTTAGAAATAGTTTTGAAACAAATCTTTGCGCTTAACAAACTAAATTAACTATGTAGGCTAATGGATGTCTGTGCGTACAACACGTTTCCTTATCCACGAGAGTGAAAGTAAAGAATGAGGAGGCTCATCTCTCATTCTCGCGCTGCAGATGCTCTGTTTAACTGTTTTCTCACTAGTGAAGCGTTCAGTTTTTCCACTTACTAAGTCCGCCATGTAAATAGCAAATGCGCTATGGCGCGATACAACTGACTCTTAAAGGGAATATGAGATGAGACTCTGATTGGTTTATTCTCAAAACACACCTATAACTCATTAAAAGAATAAGCTCAACCCTGTTAGACCATGCGCCGCAGTGCAAAGCGGAGTTTTCCGTCCTTAAAATAGCAAAAGTGGATTCCTTAATGCTTTTGGGCCCTGCGCTTTAGATTTTGCGCCTAGATCTTTAAAATAGGGCCCCTAGACTCAAGGATGAGCTAAAAATCTGTGGAAATCTGCGGATTTCTGCACACGCAGACGCTGTGTGGGCCTACTTATGGCCAAAATACAAGTGCATAATGCATAATAATCTAACTATAGCTTCAAAGGTCTAATAAAAACAAGGCTTTATATATCTGTAGATAAATATGGATTCACTGTAGGTTTCTGGTAAAATAAAGTGGAATTTGTTTTTCTATTTGACAAAAAATATGATTAATGAGAACCAATTTAATCAATGAATAAAGCCTTTTTACAATGTATTTTTAGAATAATCTATTAAGACCTGTAAAATTATTAATTTAAGCATATATAATTTGACAAAACAGTGTCTCTTGTGAATAATTCTGCTGAAACTGGAGTTATGTCTTTCAAAATGTGCATAAATGTCAGGAAATTTATAGTCAAGGCTGGAATTATTCATACCCCTGGCAAATTCGGACTTAAAGTACAAATGAAATCAAAACTAATCGTATGATTTTGTTAGCTCACATTGCTAGTTTTGTGCTGAGCAATTCATCTGTGCATGTCATTAAGAAAAAAACAATAGTTTGCCCTTGTAATTTTTAATTGGAATCTGAAAATACACTTCCTGTTTCAGATCATTCTCAGATTACATCTATCTGAGCTATTGGGCGTGGCTAACATACTTAACCACGCCCCTCCAGCTGTCAGTCACTATGATTAACAAACAGTAATGGTGAGCAGGAGGAGTCTGTTAGGTTGTAATAACTCTCCCCAACCTCTTTTCCCCTTCTTCTTTTTGAATGAAATGCATTCTTCACTACATCCAATCAGCTCACAGTAGAAAAAACAAGCCACGCCCACTGTTTTATCATTTAATATTTAGTTCCTCTAGGAACTGCGTCACAATACGAAAGCAATAATGGTCGCAGCTTCCAGTTCATGTGGACTTTAAAGTTACTTTTATTCAACCAGTGACTGGAAATGACACAGGCTTCGCTTAAAAGATAATAAGGCGATGTATAAGAGGCATCACTGTGGAAAACAATATTTCTCATCTTTTATTTCTATTTGATCACAAATATTACATCAGAATTTGCCAGGGGTCTGAATAGTTTCCAGCCTGACTGTATGCATTTCTAGTTAGTGTGGGTTAATGCTAACATATATCTTAAGTTTAAGCTGACAAGACAAATCCATATGTTTTTTTGTTGTTGTTGTTGCAGGAGTAACTGAATCACAATCTTTAAAGGCTCCACCCTTTTTTGGAAAGGGGCGGAGACTTGTAGCTTATTTGCATTTAAAGAGACACACAAAAATGTCTTGTACTACATAGTGGGACTCCTATAATGATGTCTTGCTTAAAAACAAAACATTAATTGACTATTAGTTAATTATTTTGATGTTTTTTTATCAGCTTCAGAGGATCAGTTAGTGAGCAAGGGATGAAATAATACACTTTCAAATCTGTTTGGATGAACAAATAAACTCATCCACATGTTTTACAGCTTGAGGGTGAACCCTTTGTCATTTTCGTGTGAACTATTGCTTTAAAAATGTCCGAATGTGATTGCATTTGATTGGAAATGAATGCATGTTCTATAGTTTGAAATGCTGAAACTGCATATCTATTGAATACAGTATGTTTTGTGTGTGTTTGAGACTTCACACATGCACTAAAGTCATCAAAAACACCAGCTCTGATTCAACAAATCCATCTAGTGCAATGACATTCAGACCTTTCAGAGTGTGTAAATGATTTCTGGTTGTTTAAACACACACTTCTCCTGTTACACACAGTCGTCTACTGTAAAACTACTGTCAGAATCGGGCTGTATGTGTTTCCTGACCTGAGAGAGCTGTTGTTGTGAAATCCGCAGATTTCAGACTGTAAAAGCGGATTTACTCACGTGAAGATGTGTGTTTGCTGTAGCCGAAGCACAAACCTCACCCTGAGCTTGTTTTTTAAAGGAGGTTTCCCTCATATTTAGCTAAAGGAATATTCTGGATTAATGTACAGCGTTTGTGACATGCTGAGAAAATGTTTTGACTCATTTTCTGTGGCGATTTTCAGCATTAATGGTCAATATAATGACAGGATATTCCTTTAAGAAAGTCCTCAGATATTCCCACTTTCAGATCATTCCCACAAGTGTTGTTTTGTTTCGTTTAAAAGAAAAAAAAAGTGCGTAATATTTTTCTCCACGTTGTCTTAATCCACTTTTAAAACGTACTACTATTGCATAGCACAACACTAGAGTTCCCTGTAAATACGCAGTCTAGAATGTATTTCCTGCATTTATCGGAGATTCAATGAACAGTAGCTTTCCTTCATTAGTTAAAAAAAATGCACATCTTACCTTCTGTTGCATCACTTTTTTATCGTACAACGTTTTGATTTCCTAGATATTTCATAAATAAAGAAAAAGCAAAGTAGATTTATTTATCTAAACGTGAAAAGTTTAAAGTTATTTAATGTATGAAAAGTCGGGACGTATCATTTAACCGTAGATTTATGTAATCTGCTTTTTCAATAAAGTGGTTTTGTAGTTAACTTAAACTGTGTGACTTTTGTGTGGTTTTGTTCTTTATTATATCACCTCTTCTGGGTCTCTATCTCTCTCTCTCTTTCTCTCTCTCTCTCTCTCTCTCTCTCTCTCTCTCTCTCTCTCTCTATATATATATATATATATATATATATAAAAGACAATATGCAAACAGATAGAATATGCGAAACAAAAATACGATAGAATGTGTAAATTGGAAATACGACAGATAGAATATTCCAAACTTAAGTATTATAGAATATGCTAAATGGAAATACGACTGATAGAACATACAAAACATAAACACTACAAATAGGATATGCAGAATCGAAATATGATAAATAGAATATGCAAAACGGAAAAATGACAAATAGAAAATGGAAATGCGACAAATAGAATATACTTTTAGTCATATTTCCGTTTTGCATATTCTATTTGTCATATTTCTTTTTTGCATATTCCATTTATTTGCTTTTTGCATATTGTATTTGTCATATTTCCGTTCTGCATATTCTATTTATTATATTTCCGTTTCGAATATTCTATTTGCATATTGTATTTGTCATATTTCTGTTTTGCATATTCTATATGTTATATTTCCATTTTGCATATTCTATTCGTCAAATTTTCATTTTGCATATTCTATTTGTCACATTTCCATTTTGCATATTCTATTTGTCATATTTACGTTTTGCATATTCTATTTGTCATATTTATGTTTTGCATATTCTATTTGTCATATTTATGTTTTGCATATTCTATTTGTCATATTTATGTTTTGCATATTCTATTTGTCATATTTATGTTTTGCATATTCTATTTGTCATATTTTTTAGCATATTCTATTTGTCATATTTCCTTTTTAGCATATTCTATTCGTCGTATTTCCATTTTGCATATTCTATTTGTCATTACCGTTTTGCATATTTTATTTGTCATATTTTTGCATATTCTATTTATTTCCGTTTTGCATATTCTATTTGTCTTATTTTTGCATATTCTATTTGTCATTACCGTTTAGCATATTCTATTTGTCTTATTTTTGCATATTCTATTTATTTCCGTTTAGCATATTCTATTTGTCTTATTTTTGCATATTCTATTTATTTCCTTTTAGCATATTCTATTTGTCATATTTCCGTTTTGCATATTCTATTTGTTTTATTTTTGCATATTCTATTTATTTCCTTTTAGCATATTCTATTTGTCATATTTCCGTTTTGCATATTCTATTTGTTTTATTTTTGCATATTCTATTTATTTCCTTTTTGCATATTCTATTTGTCATATTTTTGCATATTCTATTTATTTCCGTTTAGCATATTCTATTTGTTTTATTTTTGCATATTCTATTTATTTCCTTTTTGCATATTCTATTTGTCATATTTTTGCATATTCTATTTATTTCCGTTTAGCATATTCTATTTGTTTTATTTTTGCATATTCTATTTATTTCCGTTTAGCATATTCTATTTATTTCCTTTTTGCATATTCTATTTGTCTTATTTTTGCATATTCTATTTATTTCCTTTTAGCATATTCTATTTGTCATATTTCCGTTTTGCATATTCTATTTGTTTTATTTTTGCATATTCTATTTATTTCCGTTTTGCATATTCTATTTGTCATATTTTTGCATATTCTATTTATTTCCTTTTTGCATATTCTATTTGTCATATTTCCGTTTTACATATTTTATTTATTTCCGTTTTGCATATTCTATTTGTCATATTTCTGTTTTGCATATTCTTTTTGTCACATTTCACATGTTTTATTTCTTCCATGAATTTTTTTGTTTGTTTATATACTGTCTTTAATAGTTCTATTTGGAATAATTAACACTACTACGCCACACCTTATAATGCTCATTAGCCAATCAGAATCAAGCATTCAACAGCCCTATAGTAGTATAGTAACTAGCTTGCACTTATTTATTACTATCACTTATTTGCAATGAAATCCTAATGTAATCATGACAAACTATACATCGTTGGAAAGGTCTAAGACTTCTGAATACATATTTTACAACAATTTTTTTTTATGTAGCCAGAGTAATAGATCAAAACACTTTTACTGTCACCCTACGACCTATGAAACTATTTATGGTTGCATTTTTAAACCATAATATTGTAAATATAAAGCAATAATAACAAACTACATATCATTTGAAAGCTAAAGATGTCTCGTTTCATATCTGGTCCTTTGATTTTTGATACTGAGCAACAGTTATTTATTAATTTGCTTTAATTAAGTCGTTCATTTAATCATTTAAGTTGAACATGTGATGGTGCAGATGTATAATTCCTGTTTTTTTTAAGGGATTTTTTCAAGCCAGACTCCCTGGATCCAAACCTGAGTTTAAATTCAGATGTGGAGTGATTTTCCACACATCTGCTGTTGGCGAGATGTTTGTATTGAGCTCTTCATTGTCTTGTGTCTGGAGTCTGCAGCCGTTTTCCCTCATAAATGTCTTGTTGTTTTGCAGTGTTTTCCGCTGTGCTCTGAGGGGTCGTTGTGTTTATTCAGCGCTGCTATCAGGTCAGATCAGCGTGTGTGTTTTCTGCTGTAATCACAGTCCTGCACGCAAACGCCGACACACCCTGATGACTGATACACAACAAACACAACGTCTCCGGTTCATTTACGCATTACATAACTCTCTGAATGGTTAGCACTGTGGTCTCACAGCAAGAAGGTCGCTGGTTCGAGTCCCGGCTGGGCCAGTTGGCATTTATATGTGGAGTTTGCATGTTCTCCCCATGTAGGCGTGGGTTTCCTCCGGGTGCTCCGGTTTCCCCCACAGTCCAAACACATGCGCTATAGGGGAATTGATGAACTAAATTGGCCGTAGTGTATGAGTGTGTGTGTGAATGTGAGCGTGTATAGGTGTTTTCCAGTACTGAGTTGAGGCTGGAAGGGCATCCGCTGCATAAAACATATGCTGGAATAGTTGGCGGTTCATTCCACTGTGGCGACCGCTGATGAATAAGGGAAATAAATGAATGAATAACTCTCTGTATTAGTCAATATAAACTTTATATACAGTTTATATACTGCACTGTTCATTTCTACAGCTGCTTCGATCACAGTTTATATACTTTATATTTGAGGACTTCCATTAAAGCTTTATAATAATATTTTACCCATTATCAATTGTAATGAACTTACTGTAACATACAGGGAGTGCAGAATTATTAGGCAAATGAGTATTTTGACCACATCGTCCTCTTTATGCATGTTGTCTTACTCCAAGCTGTATAGGCTCGAAAGCCTACTACCAATTAAGCATATTAGGTGATGTGCATCTCTGTAATGAGAAGGGGTGTGGTCTAATGACATCAACACCCTATATCAGGTGTGCATAATTATTAGGCAACTTCCTTTCCTTTGGCAAAATGGGTCAAAAGAAGGACTTGACAGGCTCCGAAAAGTCAAAAATAGTGAGATATCTTGCAGAGGGATGCAGCACTCTTAAAATTGCCAAGCTTCTGAAGCGTGATCATCGAACAATCAAGCGTTTCATTCAAAATAGTCAACAGGGTCGCAAGAAGTGTGTGGAAAAACCAAGGCGCAAAATAACTGCCCATGAAGTGAGAAAAGTCAAGCGTGCAGCTGCCAAGATGCCACTTGCCACCAGTTTTGCCATATTTCAGAGCTGCAACATCACTGGAGTGCCCAAAAGCACAAGGTGTGCAATACTCAGAGACATGGCCAAGGTAAGAAAGGCTGAAAAACCACCACCACTGAACAAGACACACAAGCTGAAACGTCAAGACTGGGCCAAGAAATATCTCAAGACTGATTTTTCTAAGGTTTTATGGACTGATGAAATGAGAGTGAGTCTTGATGGGCCCGTGGCTGGATCGGTAAAGGGCAGAGAGCTCCAGTCCGACTCAGACGCCAGCAAGGTGGAGGTGGAGTACTGGTTTGGGCTGGTATCATCAAAGATGAGCTTGTGAGGCCTTTTCGGGTTGAGGATGGAGTCAAGCTCAACTCCCAGTCCTACTGCCAGTTTCTGGAAGACACCTTCAAGCAGTGGTACAGGAAGAAGTCTGCATCCTTCAAGAAAAACACGATATTCATGCAGGACAATGCTCCATCACACGCGTCCAAGTACTTCACAGTGTGGCTGGCAAGAAAGGGTCTGAAAGAAGAAAAACGAATGGTATATATATTTGTTTTTTGTTGAGTTGCCTAATAATTCTGCACAGTAATAGTCACCTGCACACACAGATATCCTCCTAAAATAGCTCAAACTAAAAACTACTTCCAAAAATATTCAGCTTTGATATTAGTTACTTTTTTGGGTTCATTGAGAACATGGTTGTTGTTCAATAATAAAATTAATCCTCAAAAATACAACTTGCCTAATAATTCTGCACTCCCTGTACTATTATGCATTTATTTAATTAGGTAAAACATAAATATTCTTAAATATTATTTAATGGGCCAAATCAAACATAAACATATGCTCATTTAATATGACTAAGGTACTATAATAGCAAATATTTTGGATTTTGAATTTCAAATTTAGTTATAGTTTAAGTCTTATGCTTCATTCACACTAGCAGCGACTTTGTAGCTGCCTGTCACTCTGGGTGGCGACCTGCTGCAAACTCAGGTCTGTGTAGGTATACAGCTGAAGTCAGAATTATTAGCCCCCCTTTGATTTTTTTTCTTTTTTAAATATTTCCCAAATGATGTTTAACAGAGCAAGGAAATTTTCACAGTATGTCTGATAATATTTTTTCTTCTGGAAGAAAGTCTTAGTTGTTTTATTTCGGCTAGAATAAAAGCAGTTTTCATTGTTTAAAAGACAATATTATTAGCCCCTTTAAGCTATATTTTTTTCCGATAGTCTACAGAACAAACCATCATTATACAATAACTTGCCTAAATACCCTAACCTGCGTCAACAACATGAAAGCATGGATCCATCCTGCCTTGTATCAGCGGTTCAGGCTGGTGGTGGCGGTGTAATGGTGTGGGGGATATTTTCTTGGCACACTTTGAAGCTGAGCTATTGGGGAGATTTTGAGCAGGATTGACGTTCCTGCCTGTAAATACAGTGTTTTATTTGATCCTCCTCAGCTTTGCTTTGATTAGTTGGTCTGGTAATGATGACTGAACTAGCCGTAATGAGTTTGACCTCCATATTAAATGGCTCCTGTGGAGTTTTTAATGTTGCTGAGGAGATTTGCAGATTAAATGGAGAATCACAGACACTCAAACACACCGTCTGAACATTAATTAGGTCTTAAAGAGGAGCTTCTGTCAGTCTCTGTGCTTTCATTCTAATCTGGGTTAATCTGGGTTTACATCACTATACAGACATACATGCATTTATACAGTGGGAACGGAAAGTATTCAGACCCCCTCAAATTTTTCACTCTTTGTTATATTGCATCATTTAGGTTCATTTTTTTTTCATTGATGTACGAACAGCACCCCGTATTGACAGATAAACACAGACATTTTTGCAGATTTATTACAAAAGAAACACTGAAATATCACATGATCCTAAATATTCAGACCAAGTTCTTTCACACCTGGAATTGGGGATCCTCTGCCATTCTTCCTTGCAGATCCTCTCCGGTTCTGTCAGGTTGGATGGTAAACGTTGGTTTTTAGGTCTCTCCAGAGATGCTCAATTGGGTTTAAGTCAGGGCTCTGGCTGGGCCATTCAAGAACAGTCACAGAGTTTTTGTGAAGCTACTCCTTTGTTATTTTAGCTGTGTTCTTAGGGTCATTGTCTTGTCAGGGTCATGCACAGATAGATAGATAGATAGATAGATAGATAGATAGATAGATAGATAGATAGATAGATAGATAGATAGATAGATAGACAGACAGACAGACAGACAGACAGACAGACAGACAGATAGACAGCTAGATAGATAGATAGACAGACAAACAGACAGACAGACAGACAGACAGACAGACAGACATAAATACTGTACATACGGAGGCGGATGGACTACAGCAGCAGAAGATCACACCGGGTGTCACTCCTGTCAGCTAAGAACAGGAAACTGAGGCTACAATTCACACAGGCTCACCAAAACTGGACAATAGAAGATTGGAGAAACGTTGCCTGGTCTGATGAGTCTCCATTTCTGCTGCCACATTCGGATGCTCGGGTCAGAATTTGGCCTCAACAACATGAAAGCATGGATCCATCCTGCCTTGTATCAACGGTTCAGGCTGGTGGTGGTGGTGTAATGGTGTGGGGGATATTTTCTTGGCACACTTTGGGCCCATTAGTACCAATTGAACATCGTGTCAACGCCACAGCCTACCTATTGCTGCTAACCATGTCCATCCCTTTATGACCACAGTGTACCCATCTTCTGATGGCTACTTCCAGCAGGATAACACGCCATGTTATAAAGTGCAAATCATCTCAGACTGGTTTCTTGAACATGACAATGAGTTCACTGTACTCAAATGGCCTCCACCATCACCAGTTCTCAATACAATAGAGCACCTTTGGGATGTGGTGGAACGGGAGATTGGCATCATGGATGTGCAGCCGACAAATCTGCAGCAACAGCGAGATGCTATCATGTCAATATGGAGCAAAATCTCTGAGGAATATTTCCAGTACCTTGTTGAATCTCTGCCATGAAGGATTAAGGCAGTTCTGAAGACAAAAAGAGGGTCCAACCCGGTACTAGTAAGGTGTACCTAATAAAGTGGCCGCTAAGTGTATAATGTACTTAATGATTGTGTTTTCATACTTTGTTAATGATTAATTTTTCATTACTATATTAAGTATTGCATTATTTACAAACCAGTCATTTAAGAGTTGCTGGTGTTTTTTTAAAGATCATTGAGAATGCGTAAGTAAATGATTAATAAACTATTCAAATGAACATTTATAGCTTATTATTCAGGCATTAAGTAAAACTTACTTTGTATGTTAATATATTCATTCAGTATATTACAAATATAAATGTATTTATTTAAGATTTCATTCATTTTTTTTTTCGGCTTAGTCCCTTTTTTAATCTGGGGTCGCCACAGCAGAATGAACCACCAACATATGCTGGATAAGTTGGCGGTTCATTCTGCTGTGGCGACCCCGGATTAATAAAGGGACTAAGCCGAAAAAAAAAAGAATGAATTTAAGAATTGTGCATCTGATCCCAGTACAGTGCTCAGTAGTTTGCGCTGAGTGAAATGCTAAAGTTTTGTTTGCATGTCGGAGCTCCAGGCCAAAAGACCACCCAAAAACTCGCCCACGCTTCTCCAGCTTTACAGAACACTGAGTCCGTGAGAGCTTGTGTGTATGTGTGTGTGTGTGTGTGTGTGTGTGTGTGTGTGTGTGTGTGTGTGTGTGTGTGTGTGTGTGTGTGTGTGTGTGTGTGTGTGTGTGTGTGTGTGTGTGTCTTTTTACAACAGGGGTGCTCAACCCTATTCCTGGCGATCGATCTTCCTGCAGTTTTCAGTTGCAGCCCATATCAAACACACCTGCCTGTATTTATCAAGCACTCCTCAGGTTCTAATTAATTGGTTCAGGTGTGTTTGATCAGGGTTGGAGCTGAAATCAGCAGGAAGGTCGATCGCCAGGAACAGGGTTGAGCACCCCTGTTTTACAATGTAACATGCAATATTGCTATGATGCACATTTAAGCATTTCAGAATCGAATAATCCTCTCTGCACTGTAAAAATGATGACAAAATATCACAAAAACAAAGTTTATGTTACCTTATAGAGCCCCTATTATGGGTTTTTGAAAATTACTTTCCATGCAGTGTCATTCTCAGCTCTAAGAGAATGGAAACATCCAGCTGAGGGTTAAATCGGAAAGTGCAGTATTTAAAACTATTGATTCGTCAAGGAAAGAGTCGAATGAATGATTCATTTTGTGTTTGGATTTTTTGCCTGCACACATCGATGTTGGGGAGTTTGCATGTTCTCCCTGCGTTCGCGTGGGTTTCCTCCGGGCGCTCCGGTTTCCCCCACAGTCCAAACACATGCAGTACAGGTGAATTGGGTAAGCTAAATTGTCCGTAGTGTATGTATGTGAATGAGTGCGTATGGATGTTTCCCGGTGATGGGTTGCAGCTGGAAGGGCATCCGCTGTGTAAAACATATGCTGGATAAGTTGGTGGTTCATTCCGCTGTGGTGACCCCAGATTAATTAAGGGACTAAACTCAAAAGAACATCGATGTTGATACACGACATCAACATCAACACGAGTTCAAATATGAACTGCCGGATTCAGTCAAACGTGAACGTGTCTTTTTAAACTAAATGAATCGCTGATCAAATCATATGGGAGTCGTTGGGATAATTAGGTAAAAATAAATGTTGTTGGAGACCCCCAAAACCAAATATGACCTTTTATAATGCATAATAGGGGCTCTTTAACTTATAAATGAAGCTATACAACGTTTAACCTAATATTTTTAGTCTGTTTGATTGACATAAGGCGATGCAGTGGCGCAGTAGGTAGTGCTGTTGCCTCACAGCAAGAACGTCGCTGGGTCGCAGGTTCGAACCTCGGCTGGGCTGGGTCAGTTGGCGTTTCTGTGTGGAGTTTGCATGTTCTCCCTGCATTCGCGTGGGTTTCCTCCGGGTGCTCCGGTTTCCCCCACAGTCCAAAGACATGCGGTACAGGTGAATTGGGTAGGCTAAATTGTCCGTAGTGTATGAGTGTGAATGAGTGTGTATGGATGTTTCCCAGAGATGGGTTGCGGCTGGAAGGGCATCCGCTGCGTAAAATCGTGCTGGATAAGTTGGCGGTTCATTCCGCTGTGGCGACCCCGGATTAATAAAGGGACTAAGCCGACAAGAAAATGAATGAATGATTGACATAAGTTGAAATGACTGGCAGGATTTTTTTACCGTGTAGCAAATCAGAAATGGGCGTCACGGTTGCGCATTGGGTAGCCAATCGCCTCACAGCTAGAAGGTCGCTGGTTCGAGTCAGTTGCCGTTTGCATGTTCTCCCTGTGTTGGCGTGGGTTTCCTCCAGGTGCTCCGGTTTCCCTCACAAGTCCAAACACATGCGCTATAGGAGAATTGGGTAAGCTAAATTGTCCGTATAGTGTATGTGTGTGAATGAGAGTGTATGGGTGTTTCCCAGTGGAAGGGCATCCGCTGCGTAAAACATATGCTGGATAAGTTGGCGGTTCATTCCGCTGTGGTGACCCCAGATTAATAAAGGGCCTAAGCCGAAAAGAAAAAAAATGAATGAATCAAAAATGACATTAAAATAGAGTCACTAAAGTAAATTAGTCAGGATCTTTCTTCACGCTGAACTGAATCTGAATCCACTCTTTAAATCACATCAGTCTAGTATCTAAATTCCCATAAATCATCACAGAAAGCATCTGCAGTTTAAAGAGAGAGCAGATGTACGTCAGTCTACCCGTGATTATTAGTGTATTTAATCCAAATTACCTGCAGATGTTTCCAGGGAAACCTTCATTTAGTGATATTCGGCTGCAAACTGCTTCTAAATGAATGTGATTTTCACACAAATTGGATGCAAACAGATTTGATTTCTGCTTAATAATCAGCACAAGGTCATTTCTGTTCATAAACTTGTTAAAATGTTTCTATTTGTTTTGAAAGCAGACTTTTTAAATAGGGTTGAGCTTGTGAAGTGGGGTAATGAAGGAATATTCATTTCAGACAAAAGGAAATGTGGTTATTATTTACTTCCCGCCATGCTGTGTAAAAGCATACAGGAATCATTCATTCATTCATTTTCCTTCGGCTTAGTCCCTTTATTAATCAGGGGTCGCCACAGCGCAATGGACTGCCAACTCATCCAGCATATGTTTTACGCAGCGGATGTCCTTGCAGCTGCAACCCAGTACTGGGAAACACCCATACACACTCACTCTCTCACACACACACTCATACACTACGGCCAATTTAGCTTATTTAATTCACATATAGCGCATGTGTTTGGACTGTGGGGGAAACCGGAGCACCCGGAGGAAACCCACGCCAACACGGGGAGAACATGCAAACTCCACACAGAAAGGCCAACTGACACAGCCGAGGCTCGAACCAGCAACCTTCTTGCTGTGAGGCAATTGTGCTACCAACTGCGCCACAGTGATGCCCTTAGTTATTAATAATACAAAATTGATAATAATAGAACGTGTGTTCATGTGTTTGCTTGTTTGTGTGATTTATGAGGACACAATTGTGTATAGTGATATGGTTATGACTTATGTATTACAAAGCACAGTATATGTATATATATATATATATATATATATATATATGAAAAATGCACAGTTCAATATTTAAATATTTGGGGTTATTAATATTAATAATAGGGCTAATAATAACAAAATGTGTGTTTTTGTGTGTGTGCTTGTTTATGTGATTTATGAGGACACATGCATTTGTATTATGACATGGGGATGACCTAAGTAATACAATTTTAAGGATTACTTGTCTTGTGTTCTAAACTGTTTAAAGTCATACTTAACATACTTTTTACACTATGTTAAGCTGCTTTGACACAGTCTACATTGATGAATTGAGTGATTAAGTTTCACAAACTAATTTCGAGAGGAGCACGTGATAGGATTGACTACAGCTGATCCCTATCACTAATCACTAACTAGCCAATCGGATCATTCCAAATTTAATATAAATATCCAGCCTAAACTTCGTTTTGGACACCCCCCCCCCCCCCCCCCCCCCCCATCCATCCCTTCTCCCTCCACAATTCTAAGTTCGGGCGACACGGTGGCTCAGTGGTTAACACTGTTGCCCCACAGCAAGGAGGTCTTTGGTTCAAACTGAGCCAGTCGACAGTTTCTGTGCGGAGTTTGCATGTTCTCCTCGTGTACGCGTGGGTTTTCCCCAGGTACTCCGGTTTCCTCCCACACTCAAAAAGCACGCAACAAAAGTTAAAGTCATAAGCACCTACTAAGTACAAACAATTCTCGGGAAGTTATCGAGAACTACCTGATCTCGTATCCCTCCTAATGCTTATTGACCAGGCAGGAGCCTTGGGCTCATCTATCTCCGATCTCAGGGTTCTCTCCCGGGACAGCATGCCAAACCTGCTAAAATAGTCAAGCATTATCTAAGTGTGAACTCTTGAAATATAATTAATCTAAATGGGTTTTTTTCTCACACTCAAAATTTGCCACAGGTTTTATGTGAGGGTTGGGATTAGCAATACTGTAATGCTCTGTTTGCTGGTTGCCCAGCATCCTCTATTAATAAACTTCAGCTAGTGCAAAATGCAGCTGCCAGAGTTCTTACCAGGTCTAGAAAATATGATCATATCACCCCAATTTTATCCTCCTTACACTGGCTGCCTGATTATAAAATATAATTTCTTACCTCTAAAGCTTTAAATAATCAAGCTCCTGTTTATCTCACCAACCTTCTGTCTCGCTACAATCCAACCCGCTCTTTAAGATCTCTAAACTCAGGGCTTCTTGTAGTACCTAGAAAAGCAAAGTCTACTAAAGGAGGTCGAGCCTTCTCATTTATGGCTCCTAAACTCTGGAATAGCCTTCCTGATAATGTCCAAGGCTCAGACACACTCTCTCAGTTCAACACTAGATTAAAGACCTATCTTTTTAGTAAAGCATACACTCAATGCATCGCATAACGGTATGATGCATGCGTGTGCTCCACGCAGGTGAGCTGGCTTGACAACCACCTGTAGGACACACTCCTCCTGTCTTAATACACCAGACATTGTGTTAGAAACTCTCATATGCTTTACATGTTTGTTTATATAACTGCTATTTATACACTCCATTTTTGCATCTCGTTTAAATACATTATGAACAGCAGCTACGCTAATTATTCTCTTTATTCTCTATTTCCACCTGGGTATACTCATTCCGAGGCGCCTAGAGACTATGCAGCGCCATTGATGTGATCCAAGACCTGTGCAGAAATGTTGCCAAGGTATCCATAATCCTGGACCAGGCCGTATCCCAAGCTGATGCTGAACAGCAGCTACGCTAATTATTTTCTTTATTCTCTATTTCCACCTGGGGATACTCATTCCGAAGATAACTAAATTGAGTAAATAAATATTTAATCTATTAAAATCACTCACCAGTCATTTTGCTTTGACTTAGTCCCTTTATTCATCAGGAGTCACCACAGTGGAATGAACCGCCAACTATTCCAGCATATGTTTTACACAGCGGATGCCTTTCTAGCTGCAACCCAGTACTGGGAAACACCCATACACTCTCACATTCACACTAAGGCCAATTTAGTTAATTAATTCTCCTATAGCGCATGTGTTTGGACTGTGGGGGAAAACCGGAGCACCCGGAGGAAACCCACGCCAACACGGGGAGAACATGCAAACTACACACAGAAATGCCAACTGACCCAGCCAGGACTCGAACCAGTGACCTTCTTGCTATGACAATGCTATCCACTGTGCCACCGTGTCTGCACCTAATCTGAATGATGAAAAATAATAAGATGGATATGAGATCAGCGCATGTATGTCTGTAATGAATGAAACCGGTTTGTTGTGTATTTCAGAATCTGCCAGCTCATCGTCGGCTGCTGATGACTATTACGTTTTTTGGTCTTGTTGCCACGGTTACCGCATTGACTTTCAGATTATTCTGGTATGTTAATTCTCTTCGCTCGCCGCTGCTTTTGTCTCGGCGCGATTCAAGTTTTAGAATGTGTTCTAATTATTCCTTTTTACCGGGAAATAGCCACCAGGTGATGTTTGAAGTGAAAGGTGTTGCCAGGCAACAGGCGCATTAAACACTGACGCGCTCTTTCTCTCATCTGTCAATCATCTCATCAGAGTCATTTCCAGCTTTACATCATGCATCAATACTACAGTAGAGGCGTGTTTTACTGTGTGTGTTTACTCTGATGATGCTAATGTGTTCCAGATGTGAGCTGGGCTTTGGGACTGGACTGGATCTGAACACTGGTGACCTCTGACCTGCTGTTGCGAAGAGGAAACACTGGGAAAAACCAAACTGACGGGACTGCTGTGAATGTGAGTTCTCAGCGCCACCTGCTGGACAATAAATGCTGGTGTGCTTAAACAACATTCATTCATTCATTTTCCTTCGGCTTTTAGTACCTCTGTTTATCAGGCGTCACCACAGCGGAATTAACTTATCCATCATATGTTTTACACAGCGTAAAGCCCATTACTGGGAAACACCCATACACACTCATTCTCACACACACACACACACACACACACACACACACACACACACACACACACACACACACACACACACACACACACACACACACTCATACACTACGGCCAATTTAGTTCATCAATTCCCCTACAGGGCACACAGAAATCCCAACTGGCCCAGTCGGGGCTCGAACCAGCGACCTTCTTGCTGTGAGGCGACAGTGCTAACCACTGAGCCAACCATGTCGCCCTGCTTAAAGAAAAACATTTATTCATTCATTTTGTTTTCGGCTTAGTCCCTTTATTAATCTGAGGTCACCACAGCGGAATGAACCGCCAATTTATCCAGTACATGTTTTACGCAGCGGACGCTCTTCCAGCTGCAACCCATCACTGGGAAACCTCCATACACACTCATTCACACATATACACTACGGACAATATATATATATATATATATATATATATATATATATATATATATATATATATATATATATATATATATATATATATATATATATACTGTGCTTTGTAATATGTAAGTCATAACCATATCACTATACACAATTGTGTCCTCATAAATCACACAAACAAGCAAACACATGAACACACGTTCTATTATTATCAATTTTGTATTATTAATAACCAAGGGCATCACTGTGATGCAGTTGGTAGCACAATTGCCTCACAGCAAGAAGGTTGCTGGTTCGAACCTCGGCTGGGTCAGTTGGCATTTCTGTGTGCATGTTCTCCCCGTGTTGGCGTGGGTTTCCTCCGGGTGCTCTGGTTTCCCCCAAAGTCCAAAGACATGTGGTATAGCTGAATTGGGTAAGCTAAATTGTCCGTAGTGTGTGTGTATGTATGTGAATGAGTGTGTATGGATGTTTTCCTAGTCCTGAGTTGCCGCTGGAAGGGCATCCGCTGCGTAAAACATATGCTGGATAAGTTGGCGGTTCATTCCGCTGTGGCGACCCGAGATAAATAAAGAAAATAAATGAATGAATAATGTATATTAAATCATAACCAAATCCACAGTTGTTTTGCAGAGTGGTTTATTTTGCAAAAAGATAAAATCCCACATGTGATCAACACAGAAACAGTACAAGAAACCGTGCTCGAGATTTTTCAGTGTAAAAGCAAGATACATCTTATGAATGTTATATTTTAACACTGCCAAAGTTGGGTCAAATATGTATAAACCCAATCATTGGGTTATTTTTTTGTATTAAATTTAAATGAGACTTTTTTTTAACACAACGGTTGTGTTGTCCATATTTGACCCAACGTTGGGCCACAACAACCCAGCATTTTTTAGAGTGTGCTTGTGTAATAATACTTTACTTAATATATAAAATAAAATACTTTAATTGTCAGTTTAAATATTTTTTTCAATTAATTTGACACCATTATTGTGCAACCCTCATGTTTCAGGCTGCAGGGGATTCTGGGAAGGGTGCGTCTTCTCTTCATGGTTTCTTCAAGCGAAGTTGTTTTTGAGGAAGTTGATGAGGCCGTTGGTGGAGGAATCATGAGAGCTGACCTGAGCTGAATCCTGGAGCTCCGGCTCGATCTTCTTCGCCAGCTGTTTACCCAGCTCAACCCTGTGGAGACAGAGAAGAACATCTGTAAAAATATCCATATATTAGCAGTTTCACATATTTTGTGATTCATGTTTTTATTTTTTCTTAATTATTTCTGCTTTTGAATTGCATTATGGGAGCTTGAGCTTTCTTCCAGCAACTTTGAACCTTGAAAAGTTTGTAAAAGTGACTTATGAACATTTTCAATAGTTTGCAGTGCTATATTGTCTGTGTTGATGTTGTACATTATGCTATAAAACCTTGTAATAAACATTTTCTGTTATTTTACAGACTTATTTCTCTCTATATTATTATTTCTTATACATTATATTATTTGAAACTACTAAAATGTCAATAAAAGTCACTTTGTTAAACTGTAAAGTTAAATTTTCAACATCAAAAGTGAACAGAGCAGAGATCAACATCCCATAATGCAGTTCACAACCAGAAATAAACTGAAAACACTTGTGTATCACAAAACAGGGTAAAATATGAACAAACACAAACATTGGGTTAAATTTGCTCCTATAAATATAGTTAAAAAAATTAACTTATTATTTAATTAACTTGGTTTAGTCCATATTACACCCAGAACTGGGTTAAAATAGCCCAGCATTTTTACAGTGTAGATATTTTAAATAAGACAAAATACACTAAATTAAAACAAAACTAAAGAAATATATTAAAAAATGTATAATAATAAATCAAAGTATTTCATACTATAAATACAATAGTATCTCAGTGATACTGGAGACATATTAAAATAACAGTCTTTATTTATCATTTATTGTATTTAGTGCTGGGCAAAGATCAATCAAATCCAAAATAAAGGTTTTTTTCTTTAGCCGGCAGCTAGAGCAACTCTCACATGGTCGCCCACTGAAGCTAAGCAGGGCTGGGAGACCACATGGGAAAGCTAGGTTGCTGCCAGAAGTGGTGTTAGTGAGGCTAGCAGGGGGTGCCCAACCTGCAGTCTGTGGGTCCTAATAACCCCAGTATAATTTTATGTTAAAACACCTGCAATGTTGGAATTTGAACAATTGCTATGTTTATATTGGAGATTTATATTCTTGTAAATTGTGCAATCATTGAATAAAAAATAAAATAAATAAATAAATAAATAAAATAACCCCAGTATAGTGATGGGGACTCAGTGAGCGCCGTCTTTCGGATGAGACGTTAAACCGAGGTCCTGACTCTCTGTGGTCATTAAAATCCCAGGTTGTCCTTTGAAAAAGAGTAGGGGTTTAACCCCGGCATCCTGGCCAAATCTGCCCACTGGCCTCTGTCCATCATGGCCTCCTAACCATCCCCATATCATAATTGGCTTCATCACTCTGTCTCCTCTCCACCAATCAGCTGGTGTGTGGTGTGCGGTCGCGTCATCCAGGTGGATGCTGCACACTGGTGGTGGATGAGAAGATTCCCCCCCTGTAAAGCGCTTTGAGTGCCCAGAAAAGCGTTATATAAATGTAAGAAATTAATTAATTAATTATTATTATTATTATTATTATTATTATACAGTATATGTGTGGGTACTATATACAGTTGAAGTCAGAATTATTAGCCCCCTTGTTTATTTTTTTTCCCCAATTTCTGTTTAACGGAGAGAAGATTTTCTCAACACATTTCTAAACATAATAGTTTTAATAACTCATTTCTAATAACTATCTATACAGCTCAAAGTGATATTTAAAGGCTTAACTAGGTTAGCTAGGCAGGTTAGGGTAATTAGGCAAGTTATTGTATAATGATGGTTTGTTCTGTAGACTAGCAAAAAACAAATATAGCTTAAAGGGGCTAATAATATTGACCTTAAAATGGTTCGTAAAAAATTAAAAACTGCTTTTTAATTCTAGCCGAAATAAAACAAATAAGACTTTCTCCAGAAGAAAAAATATTATCAGACATACTGTGAAAATTTCCTTGCTCTGTTAAACATCATTTGGGAAATATTTAAAAAAGAAACACATTTCAAAGGGGGGCGAATAATTCTGACTTCAACTGTATATGTATTAGGCAGGGTGCGAATTACAGGGAATTACATTAAGCTTTTATCTTGGATGCGATTAACTGTGATTAATTTTTGCCAAGCACCAAATTGATTTATTTATTACTTTTTTCATTCATTAAATTATAAATAAATAATCCAGATTCAGTGACTCACCCCCACTGATCAAAGCTGTTGATTTCCCACATGACGCCCTGAATGAAGATCTTGTGTTCATACATGGCTGTTGTTGAGAGAGGTCAGAAACATGTGTGTAATAACTAATATTTACCATACAGTATGAGAATACAGAAGATTGAAAACAGCTATAAACACACCGATCAGCACACCCAGAGTGAATGGAGACAGCTTCTTGAAGACGATGGAATTTGTTGGCTTATTTCCCTGGAAAACCTGCACAGAAACACATGATGATGATGATGATGATGATGATGTTACCAGCAGAGAGGTATCAGTTTACTGTGCATAATACTGACTTATATTAACATGTCAATTCTAATAGTATAGATATATAGTCATGCTCACTGTTTGCTTTGTAATACATGCACTATACTGTACCTATTCACTTTAGGTTTTACTACAGTAAACTGTGGTGTACTGTGGATAGAACAGTACACTCAGGGCATCTAGCCTATATGATGTTAATAAAATACAGATAAAAATAATTATCGGTATAATTATTAATGTTTTTACATTACTCAGACGGTTGGATTTAGGGTTGGGGTATACATTAATAAAATACAGTTAATGCGTAACATAATAAATAATATAAATAATTCTAGTTAACTTCGGGCCACAGCTGTATCTCTTCTAGCAGCAACCGCATAACCGACTATTTTGTGCAGCTGAAATAAGATTGTTGCTAGAAGAGATACAGCTGTGTCCAGAAGTTAACGAGAATTATTTATATTATTTATTAAATTACCCATTAATTGTATTTTATTAACGTTTACTCCTACAAACCCTCACAGTAATATAAAAATATCTAAAAATATTAATTACTGCTGTACAGTGTCACAAAAATTAGGCTATATTGATGTGAGTATCCGCGGTTGTATCCCTTCTAGACTTAATAGTCCGTTGTGCGGTTGTTGCTAGAAGGGATACAGCTGTCGCCCGAAGTTAACTAGAATTATTTATATTATTTATTTAATTACCCATTAATTGTATTTTATTAACGTCGACTACACCTACAAACCCTCAAAGTAATCTAAAAATATTAACTACCATTACAGTGTCAAAAATTATGCTATGTGAGTATCCGCAGATGTATCCCTTCTAGACTTAATAGGCGGTTATACGGTTGCTGCTAGAAGGGATACAGCTGTCGCCCGAATTTAACTAGAAAGTGTTATATTATTTATTAAATTACCCATTCTGTTGTATTTTGTTAACGTCTACACTTACCCAAACCCTCATAGCAATGTAAAAGTATCAATTATTGTTGTACAGTGTCACAAAAATGCGAGTATCCGCAGATGTATCCCATCTAGATTTTACCTGAAACAACCGTAACAGAACGACACCGGAAGTCTCGCAAATATATTTAATATAAATGGCGCGCGTCCTCTTTCACGACGAAAATATTGTTGATAATGATATATTGTTTCGGCAAACGTGTCCCAAAATCCACAAGCGGTGTTCATTGCAGATGCTGGAGGAGTGTTGCGGATGTAGTGTGTCCTGCAGAGGTCAGTATAGTCTCTGTTTTCTCCTCACTTTGTGCGGCAGTATTTTCTCCAGGTTGTCTCCGCTCAGTCCTCCGGCCTCCAGCTCTTTCTTCGCCTCTTCTGTCGTTTTCCCCTTCATCAGCGCCTCAGTTTGAGCCAGAAAATTCGCCAGCAGAATCTACGAGTCAAATAACACCGATTTAATACAGTTTTAAAGCAGCTTCACTAAAATAAACAGGAAAAGATGATGCCAACCATCGAGGACTTCGAGGACAACACACACTTGATACACAAATACACTTCATTGAACATGTACACACACATAGACATCACCTATATACTATATAACTGCATGCTTATATATAATAACTTTAGCTGTTAAAGGCTATTAGTTACAAGTTAATTCATTCATTCATTCATTTTCTTTTCGGCTTAGTCCCTTTATTCATCCGCGGTCACCACAGCGGAATGAACCGCCAACTTATCCAGGACGTTTTTACGCAGCGGATGCCCTTCCAGCCGCAACCCATCTCTGGGAAATACAAGTTAATTAGTTAAAGTTATTAGTAACTATATGGAAACTAATCTTAATTTTTCTGAATTTGATTGTAATGCAATAATGTGCACCTTATGTGAAGCTGCTAATTTAACGGGTTATTATGTAAAAATATTCAGCTATTTGATCTGTAAAACAGCTCAGATGGAGAGGGAAGTTTCTTATATTAAAATAATACTATATTAATAATTTATAATTAATACTACAGTGTTTCTGGACCATACTATAGTAAAGTACTTGAATTAATCTGTTGTGGTGATTGATTCTATAGTTGACCCAACACTGTAGTTTTACTGTAGTTTACCACAACAATACACCAGTTTATTTTAGTCAAACTAATGTATACTATAGTATTTATTACAGTTGATCAATTCACTACAGTTTCCTATTTTTAAAATACTATAGTAATTTAGAGTAAATATTATGGTGTTTTTTTTAACCACATAGTAAAGCACCTGACCCCCACAACAATACACCACAGTTTATTTTAGTAAATTCAGAGTATACTATAGTATTTATTACAGTTAAGTTCACTATAGACCATTTCGAGGGATGCAAACAAAAACAATGGTCCCAACGTATTTCCTGTTTTACATTTTTAATTTCTATAGTTTACGAGAATCCAATAAAAGCCACATATTGATAAATAATGTTATGATAGGTGTTTTAATATTAAGTTATGATTGAATTACCTATTACAGTTATGAAGTAAATTAATAGCAAGCAGGAAATGTTCATGGGCCAATGACATCACCACATTGAAATGGTCTATAGTTAATAGCAGTATGCTGGAGCATTTTATGAAGAATTATTAACGATTAAGTTATTAATAATGATTCAAATATTATTTACAATAAATATTAACAATTCAATAATTAATAATTCAATAATTATCAATACTGGCGATGCAGTGGCGCAGCAGGTAGTGCTGTCGCCTCACAGCAAGAACGTCGCTGGGTCGCAGGTTCGAACCTCGGCTGGGCTGGGTCAGTTGGCGTTTCTGTGTGGAGTTTGCATGTTCTCCCTGCATTCGTGTGGGTTTCCTCCGGGTGCTCCGGTTTCCCCCACAGTCCAAAGACATGCGGTACAGGTGAATTGGGTAAGCTAAATTGTCCGTAGTGTATGAGTGTGAATGAGTGTGTGGATGTTCCCAGAGATGGGTTGCGGCTGGAAGGGCATCCGCTGCGTAAAATTGTGCTGGATAAGTTGGCGGTTCATTCCGCTGTGGCGACCCCGGATTAATAAAGGGACTAAGCCGACAAGAAAATGAATGAATAATTATCAATACTTTAATAATTATTACATTATTAATAATGATTCATTATTAAAGTATTAATATTTATTGTTAGTAATACTTTAATTATTAATCAATTGATTATTTAAATTTATAATAAGTATTATTTATAATCATTTTAGAAAAATTATTAATTGTACAATTTGACTTAAATTACATTCAACTGACTTAATTTGACTAAAAGATTCATTTGATTCCACTTAAAAACTGTTAGCAATAGTGTAATTGTTTATCAGTATATCATAACACGGGATAAATAACAGTTTTATCATTAAAAATAAAAAGGTTAAAGGGCACCTATTATGCAAAAATCACTTTTATAAGGGGTTTAAACCCAGTTGTGTGTCAGCAGTGTGTGAATATCTCCAGCCTCTAATGGTAAACATGTATTAATTGTATTTGATATAATCAGACTTGATGAAAACAGTCTGCAGAGACACTTTGATTGACATTCTCCCTTTGTACGTGTCATCATCAGAGGGGGGAAAGCCCCGCCCACTAGTGCTCATCTCTCTCTTATTAGCATAGGACATTAGTCTTGTTTTAGAATCTAATACATACCTGCCAACGTTTGTCTCTGAAATTCCAGGAGACCAGGGGTGTGGTGGCGATGTGTGTTTGTCTGAATAAGTTGAGAGGGTTAGTAACTGTACTATGGAACGGGTTTTGGGCGGTCGCTGTGATGGCATACTACACCAACACTGGTGACCCTGGGGTGTTACAGACTGTACCAAAAAGCTGAGGACCAGGAGCAGGGTGAAATTACAGCAGTTTTCCGGGAGAAATAACAAAACGGGAGGGTGGCAAGAGATGGGTCTGAAATAGGTGAGACTCCCGGGAAACACAGGAGTGTTGGCAGGTATGGTCCACTACTATCTGCTTGTTAAGTGTGACATTATGCGAAGCGGCTTCCGGGTCCAAGCGCTCTATCACACTGTATGGGGAGACTCAACAGTAGCGACTTGGACCCAGAAACAGTATTTCATATGTCACAACTTAACAAGCACAGGGCTCAAAATTGCGACCGGTTTGGTCGCATATGCGCCTGAAATTTTATCTATGCGACCTCAAAATATATTTGGGAGCATTTGTGCAAGTGCATAAAATTGATGTCGTGTGACCAGTTTTCACAGCAAAATGTTCACCACATGCGAGGAATTAGGAGGCATCCACGCATTAAGCATCTTTGCACCTAAAAACACCAAACGCAGCGCTCAGGAATGGTTTAAAACAGTTGACATGACAACTTGCTGCAGTAAACAAAGCTTGCCCCGCCTTCAAGCTCTTCTTATTGGCCCACTGTGCTAGAACAGACTGCGAATGGATTGGTTAATATCAGCTGTCAATCACTCAGTTCCGATGACAGGGAGCTACAGCCGCGAAAACGTAAAGGTCTGGATACGAGAGAATGAAAACAACACTGGCAGATTTCACCATCGCTAAACAGCATGCATTCACTGAGATGAAACTAATATTGCAGCTCATGAAAAGACCGCTATTGATGATGACGTATGCTAATAATAAGTTATATGTCAATATCATCTGTGCAATATCAGACACCACCTGCGAGAACAGCACAGAATCTGTTCATATAAAATGTGTAGTATCGGTGCTCATAATTTTTGGTGGGTGCGACTAAATTTTGTCTTGTGCGCCTAAATTTTAGAATTTAGAAGCACCGTTGCTACCAAGAAAAAAGGTTAATTTCGAGCCCTGAAGCAGATGCTGACATACAGGCATTTTGTAGCTCCGCCCTCTTTAGAAAAGACCACAATCTCATTTGAATTAAAGAGACAGTCACCAAAACAACACAATTAGGATCAAAGCCTAAAAGGGTCAGTTTCAGAGAGTTATACAACATTATATGTGTGGTATTTTGAGCTGAAACTTCATATACACACTCTAGGGACATCAGAGACTTATTTTACATCTTGTAAAAAGGGGCATAATAGATTCCCTTTAAGATATTTTGGCATACAGTTGAAGTCAGAATTATTAGCCCCCCTTTGAATTTTCTTTTCTTTTTTAAATATTTCCCAAATGATGTTTAACAGAGCAAGGAAATTTTCACAGTATGTCTGATAATGTTTTTTCTTCTGGAAAAAGTTTATTTGTTTTATTTTGGATAGAATAAAAGCAGTTTTTAATTTTTTTTAAATCCATTTTAGGGACAATATTATTAGCCCCTTTAAGCACATTTGTTTTTCGATAGTTTACAGAACAAACCATCATTATACAATAACTTGCCTAATTACCCTAACCTGTCTAGTTAACCTAATTAACCTAGTTAAGCCTTTAAATGTCACTTTAAGCTGTATAGAAGTGTCTTGAAAAATATCTAGTCAAATATTATTTACTGTCATCATGGCAAAGATAAATTAAATCAGAAATTGGGGAAAAAAATAAACAGGGGTGCTAATAATGCAGGGGGGCTAATTCTGACTTCAACTGTAAGCATTTAAAAGTATTAACCTGCAGGGAAAAATCAAGCCGTTGGACTGGGCAACACTTAGTACCTTGTGGTGAAGGCTGTTTCTGATTGGATGTTGAGTCTGGGCAGGAATGAGGAAGTCAGCAGGAACCATTCGAGTTCCTGTGGAGAGACAGAAGGGTCAGACAAAACAAAGCATTGCTGAAAAGTGTGGATATTGCCGCAGAAAAATCAGATTAGAAATAAAATAAAAGAAATATCCTAAAAGCATATCCACACATTTTAGCATTCTATAGAAAATATGAATTTAAAAGCGAGATCTGTGAGGGGTGCACTCATATATGCTGAGCACTGTATATACAGTTGCAATCAGAATTATTCAAGCCCCTGATTTATTAGCCCCCCTGTTTATTTTTTTCCCCAATTTCTGTTTAATGGAGAGAAATTTTTTTCAACACATTTCTAAACATAATAGTTTTAATAACTCATCTCTAATAACTGATTTATTTTATCTTTGTCATGATGACAGTAAATAATATTTTACTTGATATTTTTCAAGACACTTCTATACAGCTTAAAGTGACATTTAAAGGCTTAACTAGGTTAATTAGGGTAACTAGGCAGGTTAGGGTAATTAGGCAAGTTATTCTATAATGATCGTTTGTTCTGTAGACTATTGAAAAAATATATAGCTTAAAGGGGCTAATAATTTTGACCTTAAAATGGATTTTAAAAAATTAAAAACTGCTTTTATTCTAGCCGAAATAAAACAAATAAGACTTTCTCCAGAAGAAAAAATATTATCAGACATACTGTGAAAGTTTCCTTGCTCTGTTAAACATCATTTGGGAAATATTTAACAAAGGAAAAAAAATTCAAAGGGGGTTCAATAATTCTGATTGCAACTGTATACTGTCAGAATTATTAGCCCCCTTTATATTTTTTCCCCAATTTCTGTTTAACGGAGAGAAGTAAATAATATTTGACTAGATATTCTTCAAGACACTAGTATTCAGCTTAAAGTGACATTAACTAGGTTAATTAGGGTAGAGTTAGGGTAAAGTTAGGCAAGTCATTGTATAACAGGGGTTTGTTTTGTAGACCAGGTGTTCCCAAACTTTTCAGCTCAAGGCCCCCAAAATAACATTTCCAATGACTCGCGACCCCCACTATCCTTTGAGGTGGTAATAAACATACAAACATTGCACACAAGTACACCAGTAGGAACTATATAAGCGAGCATATTGACAACACAAAAAAGTCTATCAACTATATACTCTTTTAGTCATTATTCATTTGTTTAATTTAATATTAACCTCCCCTAATGAGAATGGTGGGCATAATGCTTACAGCACAAGACTATTCTTGGTTTAATTTTGAAGACTGTCACTTGGAGATCGTCCTCTATGTTTAGTCGTGGCCTTATTTCTAATGTACGCGAGTGCCATAAAGGTGTCAAAGTTTAACATTGTGCTGTAAGGTCAATCTGTTGTAAGTGACACTATTGATGTGTCACTTATCTAGCGTAATAACCCCAGGGGTCGCATTCCAATGGAAAAAGAATTGAAAGGCTGATGGCTTTTTATTTGCATGTTGTTAAAAATATGGCAGGACTTGAAATTAATGATAAGCGACCCCCTCCTCATTGTCTCGTGATCCTCACTTTGGGAACCACTGTTGTAGACAATCAAAAGATAATATTACTTAAGGGGGCTAATAATATTAAAAAATTTAAAAACTGCTTTTATTCTAGCCGAAATAAAACAAACAAAACTTTCTTCAGAAGAAACATTATTATAGGAAATACTGTGAAAAATTCCTTGCTCTATTAAACACCATTTGGGGAATATTTGAAAAGGAAAAAACGCAGATAATATGAGCGAGCGCTGTTCACCCTGGTGGATGAGCTGGTAGAAAGCGTGTTGTCCGTTAGTTCCCGGTTCTCCCCATACGATGGGTCCAGTGTGATAGTTCACCCGCGTGCCTTTAGTCGTGATGTACTTTCCATTGGACTCCATGTCACCCTGTGGAAAATTACAGCATCATTATCTGTGATCTTGATGGTTTTTCTATTAATATAAGATGTAAGTCAGCTTTGTATGGTGTTGTATGAGTGTGTTTGTCATGGATTCTACCACAATTTAAAAAAGAAAAAAGAAAAGATGGGCTTTTGTCATCAGAGTTTACTTTTCACAGGTCTGACTTTATTTGGGGGAATTAACTGGAAGTAGGTTTATATTTAGTGACTTTGACCTCTTTTTTTAATTAATTTACATCCTGCAGTTTTGACTTTTTGTCTCAGTGTTTTAAGTTGGAATTCTGATTTAATTTTTTCCCTTGTAATTCTGATTAAATCAAGCAATTTGGCAAAAACTCTCGAAATTATGTACATTTTTTTTCCAAAATTTCCAAGATTTTTTTTTTTAAATTTTCAGCAAAAACTTGCAATTCTGATGTATTCCTTGGAATTTAGGGTTAGAATTTTAGCAATTTATAAAAAAAATTTCACTCAGAATTTAATGTCACAATACTAACTTTATATCTCAGAGTTTTGAGTTTACATTCTGTAATTCATTTTTCCTCTTTTTGTAATTCTGGTTAAATCAAGCAATTTTGCAAAAACCTTGGAATTTTTTATTTATTAATTTTTTTCCCAAGACTATAATTTTGTCATTTTTTTTCCTTGTATTTCTAGGTTTAGATTTTGCCATTTTTATTTTTTTCTTTCTCGAAAATGACATCTTGCAGTTCTGGCTGTATGTCTCAGTGTTTTTAGTTTACATTTTGCAATTCTGATTCTTTTCCTTCATTATTTTGTGTTTAAATCAAATCATTTTTATGTTTTTCTTTGGAAATTTGACTTTAATCTTGCAATCAGATTTTATTTAGTTTACATCTCCTCAAGTTTACATCTTGGAATTTTGACCCCCTCCCCCCATAATTCTGATTAAATTAAGCAATCTTGCAATTCATTCATTCATTTTCTTGTCGGCTTAGTCCCTTTATTAATCTGGGGTCACCACAGCGGAATGAACCACCAACTTATCCAGCACATTTTTACGCAGCGGATGCCCTTCCAGCGCGCAACCCATCTCTGGGAAACATCCACACACTCATTCACACTCATACACTACGGACAATTTAGCCTACCCAATTCACCTGTACCGCATGTCTTTGGACTGTGGGGCAAACCGGAGCACCCGGAGGAAACCCACGCAAACGCAGGGAGAACATGCAAACTCCACACAGAAACGCCAACTGACCCAGCCGAGGTTCGAACCTGCGACCCAGCGACCTTCTTGCTGTGAGGCAACAGCACTACCTACTGCGCCACTGCGTCGCCAAATCTTGCAATTAAATATTTTAATTTTTTTGCAAAATTCCAAGACTTTATTTTTTGGGAATTTTGAGCTTAAAACTTGCAATTCTGACAGATTAGATTTTGCAACCTTTAATTTTTTTTCACTCAGAATTTAATCTCTGACTTAATGTCTCAGTATTTTGAGTTTACATTTTGTAAATTCAGATTTGTTACCTTCATGTTTTGTTTAAATTAAACTCATTTTTATGTTTCTCTTTTTTAGCAATCTGACTTAAGTCTTGCAATTAGATATTGAGTTTATATTTCTGAGGTGTTTAAATACATAATATATACAAATTCTGAGTTTATATCTTGCAAATCTGAATCTGTTTTTGTGGAACTGCAAATCGTTTTCAGTCTAATGTTTTTCTTTGGGATTCTGAATTACATCTTGCAGTTCATATTTTTCCAAGAGTCTTAATTTTACAACTCAAAATTCAGATTTTATTTTATTTTTGAATTGAGCACTTCTGATGTGTTTTTCTGTGCAACTGTGAGTTTAAAACTTGCAACTGAGCAATTCTGATGTCTTTGAAATTTTTACTTATGTCTTGCAGTTCTAACATTTTTCCTCTAAATTCTCAGATTACATATTGCAATTCTGATGTTTTTTTGTCTTTTGGAGTCCTGAATAATGCTGCATTTTGAAACCCTGTCAATTTTTACTTAATTTTGAATACAATTGCATTTCTTTTTCAATTGCTAGTTTAACATTGTGAAACTAGCACAATCTTACTAGAATAAACAATGTTAGTATTGTTACAATTAGTAAGCACAGTTTTACCAGAATTACTATTCAGCTAGAATTGTATAAACTCAAAAACTGAAAGATTAAAAAAATGCAATAATGTGTTATGCTTTCATTCCGACAATCCTCCATTGTTGTTGTTGTGTGTAGGCAGTACAGTGTTGTGAGTGTTGGAGACTGTTGGCACCTGTTGGAAATATGCAGCGAAGCGGTGCATGTACTGATCGTACGGCAGCAGACAGTGAGTCTCTGCCTGGAAGAAGTTGATGTACCAGATTCCCAAAAGGGCGAGCAGCATGGGTGCGTTCTGATCCACAGGAGCCGTGCGGAAATGAGTGTCCTGATAAAGATGCATATACAGGAGTTAAGGTACGCTCTTTGAATGAAATAAATGCTTTTATTCAGAAAGGAGCATTATATTGGTAAATAAGGGACAGTAAAGACTATTTATTGAAATAAACACTTATGGATGCACTGATGTGGAATTTTTGGTTGATACCAATAACTGATAATAATAATGACTTTTGTTGACAGTTCATTTTCTTATATGGGTATTGTGATGAATGTCAATTCAACAAAACATTTAGACCATGTTGGCCACTGTATATACACTACCTGACAAAAGTCTTTTTGCCTATTCAAATTTTAGGAAGAACAAATAATAACTTGACTTCTAGTTGATCATTTGGTATCAGAAGTGTCTTATATGAAAGGCAAAGGCCTCTAGATGACGCTTACTTGACCAAAATAAAATATGATCATGCCTTGATTTTTAATGACTTCATTAGGACAGTAAGGTCTGACTTTGCTTAGACTAAAGTCTCATCACAGAACGGAAATAATGTTCAGTATAGAATATAAAGTCATGCTGCAGTGGAAACAGAATGAATATTGTGTCTGACTCCATCTTGAGCTTGGAGGACTGCATCATACATCTCTGCAATGACTCAAATCACGTATTAATAAAGTCATCTGGAATGGCAAAGAAAGCGTTCTTGCAGGACTCCCAGAGTTCATCAAGATCCTTTGGATTCATCTTCAGTGCCTCCTCCTTCATCTTACCCCAGACATGCTCGATAATGTTCATGTCTGGCTGTTGATGTTGATCATCCACTCTGCAGATCTCTCGCACGCCTCCATTCTGAATGCAACCCCAAGCCATGATTTTTCCTTCACCAAACTTGACTGATTTCTGTGAGAATCTTGAGTCCATGTGGGTTCCAGTAGGTCTTCTGCAGTATTTGTGATGATTGGGATGCAGTTCAACAGATGATTCATCCACCTTCTGACACTAATGATCAACTAGAAGTCAAGTTATTATTAGTTGCTCTTACAACTGAGATCAACGACAAGACTTTTGTCAGGTAGTGTATAATTAGGGATACGCCGATATAAAATTTTCAACTGATGCCAATAACTTTAGATTTGGAGGCCAATTGCAATATATTAGCTGATAAATATGACTTTTTTTTCCATCTTTCTGCATGGTTGCAAAAACTAAAGGTAAACACATACAGTGAAAATTTTATTTTATTTTAAAAGCTATGGCCAATTTTATATCATAAAAAATATTTATTGATATATATATATATATTGAAATATATTTATATCAATAAAATATACTGCTAGACAAAAGAATAAATTAGAAAATACATAGATAAAGCGACCAACACACTGAACAATAACCAAAATCAAAATATCAGTAAAATAATAAATCAGTGTCAGGCAGAAAGCATGTGAAGTGGTTTATCCAGTGGAAAAATTCACAATTTACTGGCTTAAAGATAACGGCCTAATTTTTTTTAACTGGACCAATAACAATAATATTAAAAATAGCATTTATCGGCCGCTATCAATATGGCCACCGATATATTGTGCTTCTTAATAAAATCTGTCTTTTTATTCATTTAAAAATCATGCAATTCAACAGATTTGGCAAAAAGCAGCACTAGATTTAACTCTTATAATAATCCTAAATGTTTCTTAATCATGAAATCATCATATTATACTGGTTTCTGAATGATCATGTCACTGAAGACTGGAGTAATGATGTTTAAAATTCTGATTTTATAACAGGAATAAATTAAAACATTCACAAAGGCAGCTGTTAATATAAATTACAATAATATTTCACTAATTATACAGTATTTTGGACATTATTTGAGATTGATGATGAAGGTCAAACCCTGGTCAATAATAAAACTCACCATCCAATGAGCTCCAGCCAACAGCTTCTCAAAGTTCTCATATCCTGCAACAGAAATGATTGGACAGATGATTACAATTCAATCGGACTGATTGGCTGTTCATGGCTGTTCACACTCACCGATGTGAAGTGCAATGGACAGTCCAATGGCAGACCATAGGGAGTATCGTCCACCGACCCACTGCAAATAAGTCAATAAGTTCATTCTCTTTCACTTTTATTGAACTGACAAAAGTGTAAAGATTTCCAGAGTTTTCACTGGCAGATGCATTTTGTAAATATAAACAAATTAGATTTTGACGGCTGGAACACACGCCAAAAAATTGGAACAGAAGTAAAACGCATGCTATCTTATCACATAATATTGATGTATCAATAGTGAATCAAAGCAAATCAATTTGTTTGGAGGTTTCGACAAGTATCGTATTGCTGGCTAAGAGTATTGAAATCGTATCCTAATGAGATGTCCAATTTACAGTCTTAGGGCCCTATCATACACCCGGCACAATAAGGCTCAACACGTGTTTGCCGCGATGTGTTGCTACTTTTAGACCAGCGCAGCCCTAATTTTCCTGTTTTGCGCCACATTGTTTACATAGCAAATCCATTTGTGTCACTTTGTGGACTCATGGGAGTTCCGGTCTGGAAAAGAGGTGTGTTAAGGTGCATTGTTGGCTCGTTGTCATTTTGAGGAACTGAAATAGACTGTGCAATTGACCAGCTGAAAGCAGATCTAAAGTCCAGCGCAGAGTGCGTGTGCCTTAAACGCTTACACATTGCTGAGTACACACAGGATGTACAGCAATACACAAATACACAAATACACAATACACAAATGAAAAAGAATTAAAGGATTAAAATATTACAAAAATGATTATTTTCTACATAAATATAAAAACCACTACCTCTATACCCTCATCATCTCGGGGAGGCTTTTTTCAGTTTATTCACGACAATTTGCTTTTGTATAATGTTGATATTATTATTATTATTATTATATGCATATTTATATTTGTTATACTAAAAACAAGCTTAGATTTGTCCACTTGTCAGGTTTTGGACCATATGGAGCATAATAACAGGACGTGTGTTTGGATATAACTCTGTTTTTTGACCACACTTTGTTATTATTGTAGATTTATTCGTTTGTTGGAAATTAGAACTGAATTTAGAAATAGTTTGTGCTTAACAAACTAAGTGAAGTTTATTTATAAACTAATTTCGAGAGGATCACGTGATTATGATTGAACACGGCTGGTTACGCATTAACCACGCATGACCAACCAATCAGACGATCGCTAACCTACTATAAAGAGCCAGGGTTTCTTACTACAGTCATCTTCAATTTGAAGAATCCCCCCCCCCCCCCTTCCACCCCTACTCCTCCTTCTTCCTAGATGGGTGACACGGTGGCCCAGCGCTTAGCGCTGTTGCCTCACAGCAAGAATGTCAATGGTTCCAGTCTTTACCAAACCAGCGGGCATTTCTGTGTGAAGTTTGCACGTTCTCCCTGTGCTCACGTGGGTTTCCCCCGGGTCCTCCGGTTTCCTCCCACCGATTAAAAACATGCAACCTAAGTTATTGACTAAACAACACTATAGACTTGCTCCCTATCTAGTATCTATCTCGTTAAAGAGAACTACTATCTGCTCTTCAATCACTACGACAGGGGAGTTCTCGAGATCTACCTGAGCTCAAAGCTCCCCTCTCGCCCTGCAAACGGGAGGGAGCCCAGGGCTCAAGGACCTTTCGGGCTCAGGGCTCTCTCCCGGACAGCATGCCAAACTTGCTTTGTATTCAATCATCAGCTAAGTGTGAACTCTTGAAATTAAATATGTAGGCTAATGGATGTCTTCAGCGGAGTGTGTACAACACAGTTTCCTCATCCACGAAAGAGAGAAAGAGAAAGTAAAGAGGCTGAATGGAGGAGGCTTGTTCTTTATCCTAGCGCTGCAGATGCTGTTTAACCGTTTTCTTGCTAGTGAATCGTTCAGTTTTTGCACAAAGTCCACCATGTAAATAGTAAATGCGCCAAGGCACGACGCAACCGACTCTTAAAGGGAATGGGAGATGAGACTCTGATTGGTTTATTCTCAAAACACACCCAGAACTCATTAAGAGAATAAGCACAACCCTCTTAGATCATGTACCGCGGCACAAAGCGTAATTTTCCATCCTTAAAATAGCAAAAGTGGATTCGGACACACCCTAATGTTTTTGTGCCATGCACTTAAAGCTGCGGTCTCACTAGCGTTTGAGCTTGCGAAATTCTGTTGTACTGTGCTGTGAAAGGGGCGGGATTAAACAAGATGATTAGACATTTAAAAAAACAAGCGATTGCTCCATGTTCTAAATTTCTGTCCAGAAAGGTCATGTTTTGATCTTCGATTGGTCTCACACAATCATGTGATGCGATTTCGCAGAGTTCACCAAGCTTAAACTTTGCACCACAGCGACCTGCGAAACTTGACGCATGACCTTGCGTTTCCGGTCTGACGCATTCGCGTGCGTATGAACAGAAGTCTATAGGGAGAAAAGTCCAGTTTAGACTTTGCGCCTAGAGCGTTAAAATAGAACCCTTAGATGTGAAGTTTAAACTAACTGCAATTCACTGAATGGCCACCGGTGTCACTAATAATAATCATGGCTATATAGAAAACCCATTATGTTCACTTCATTTCGCACTTTCAAGTTCAAGTCTTTGGCTTCAGTAAGAGTTTATTTGGTGGTCGTAAAGCTGTTTTCAGAGGTTTTAGGGTTTCAGTTATAATTGTTTGATTTTGTTGATTTCTTTGATTTAGGTGCAACTATTTATGTTTTCCTTCCTTTGAACTTTATTATTATTATCATCATCATCATTATTATTATTATTTGTAGTAGTAGAATTTTAGTCAAAAGACTGCACTGTAAAAAAAAAAAGCTGGCTTCCACGCAATTGCTTAAGTTAATTTAATCTTTTTTACAAATTTAAGTGGACTAAACATATAACAATTAAGTTGTCCCCCTAAAAAATGTACGATTTGTGTTGTCTCAGCTTGTTTGAAGTTGTTTTTTGGAGTGTATACTGTAAAAAAAATGCTTCCACACAGTTCCTTTATGTTGTCCCAACACAAATCAAATAAGTTAACATTTTTACAAATTTAATGTAAATTTGTAAAATTAAGAATTAAGAATTTAGAAAAAAAAAAAATTAAGAATTGTGTTGTTTCAGCTCATTTGAAATAACTAGTTTTAACAAGCAGCAAACGTAGTGTTTTTGGAGTGTAAGGGTGCTTTCAAACCTAGACATGGTCACAAATCTAGGTCATGGTCACATGGTCGCCCACTGAAACTAAGCAGGGCTGTGCCCGGTCAGTACCTGGATGGGAGACCACATGGGAAAGCTAGGTTGCTGCTGGAAGTGGTGTTAGTGAGGCCAGCAGGGAGCGCCTAACCTGCGGTCTGTGTGGGTCCTATAATGCCCCAGTATAGTGAGGGGGACTCTATACTGCTCAGTGAGCGCCGTCTTTCGGATGAGACTTTAAACCGAGGTCCTGACTCTCTGTGGTGATTAAAAATCCCAGTATGTCCTTCGAAAAAGAGTAGGGGTTTAACCCCGGCATCCTGGCCAAATCTGCCCAAAGGCCTCTGTCTAAGGTCACTGGTTTGAGCCTCGGCTGGGTCAGTTGGCGTTTCTGTGTGAAAATTGCATGTTCATGTTTGCGTGGGTTTCCTCCGGGTGCTCCGGTTTCCCCCACATGAAAGAATGTGTATGGGTGTTTCCCAATACTGGGTTGCAGCTGGAAAGGAATCCGCTGTGTAAAACATATGCTGGAGTAGATGGTGGTTCATTCCACCGTGGCAACCCCTAATGAATAAAGGGGGGAAAATAAATGAATGAATATAATATCATTAATTTTTGTGGATTACTAGACTTCTGATATATAATCGATATACTTTTTACAACCCATGACAATCAAAAGGAGGCTATGTATGATAAAGTCTTACCTCTGATTTATATTCGGTGATGACTATGTCTGTGGGTGTCACCATTCAAAACTAAAGTGCACCTTTTCGCTTATAATGTCTAAATTTTCCTGGTCATAAATTAAAATAACAACATATGACAGCTGAGCTGAATCCCTCAAATAAACCAAACTCTGATCAATATGAGGAGAGTTTACTCGCATGTGACTTGTTTTAATATTCTTGCTCCATTTAGAAACATTGCGATCTGAAAGTGAACCGCACCAAGAACAAAAAGCAACATTATAACAATTTTAATCCCTGTTTCTGGACAAAACAATCGATCTACAGGTGGGAAAGCACCCTAAGACTAAAACTAAATCAAAATTTGCCATCCAAATGAACACTAATGCAGCCTATAGAGCACATACAGGGGATAGGAGGAACCTTGCCCTTTAAATATCAACAATGTGAGTAAAAGTAGCCGGTCGGCCTTTAGCGGTGACCTGCGGCTAGATAAGGTCAAGATCAGTAATAAGCGCTGGTGTGGGGATTGAGTGCAGAGACTCTGGTTACAGCAGCTGCTATGTACACACACGCACTTCACAAGGCAAACGCTCTGTAAAAATAGCATAAGCACACACTCACGTCCCAGAACTCAAACATGTTCTCCGGGTCGATGCCGAAGTCCTTCACTTTGGGCTGAAACACACACAGGAGTAAAGCTGATCACTTTTAATAAATCAAAATATATTAAAACATATACACTGTAAAAAAATATCTGTTAATGAACAGTTTAAATGTTTTTTATTTATTTGCGGTTGTGAATTGCATTATGGGATGTTGATCTCTGCTTTGTCGACTTCTGATGTTGAAAATTTAACTTTAACTTTATAATATAATAATAATATATATTAAATAATATAATTATAATATATATAATAATAATATAATAGGGCAGCATGGTGGCGCAGTGGGTAGTACAATCGCCTCACTTTAAGAAGGTCGCTGGTTCGAGCCTCGGCTGGGTCAGTAGTCGTTTCTGTGTGGAGTTTGCATGTTCTCCCCATATAGGCGTGGGTTTCCTTCGGGTGCTCCAGTTTCCCCCACAAATCCAACCACATGCGCTTTAGGTAAATTGGGAAAGCTAAATTGTCCGTAGTGTATGTGTGTGAATGAGTGTGTATGAATGTTACCCAGTGATGGGTTGCAGCTAGAAGGGCATCCGCTGCGTAAAACATATGCTGGATAAGTTGGCGGTTCATTCCGCTGTGGCGACCCCAGATTAATAAAGGGACTAAGCCGAAAAGAAAATGAATGAATGAATGAATAATATAATACTATAATGTATAAGAAATAATATTACATAGTGAAATAAGTCTGTAAAATAACAGAAAATGTGCTGCAGTTTACTACAAGATTTTATAGCTTAATATACAACACCAACCCAGACAATATAGCACTTTAAATTATTTAAAATATTCATAAAAGTCACTTTTTTTGAACTGTTCAATGTTAAAAGTTGTAAAAAAGGTCAAAATCCCATAATGCAATTCTAAACATGAATAAATGTGGAAAAATAAAAAAAATAATCACAAAATGAATCACAAAATACAGAAAACTGCTAATATATGGATATTTTTTTACAGTGCATAAGTGCAATATATTCTAGGCATGGGGCCATAACCGGTTTCAAGGTTTACCGCGGTTTGGAAAAGTCAAGGTATTAAAACCACGAAAAAAATATGATATACCATTCCTAAGGTATATGTAAAGTTTTTAATTGTTTTTTTATGTATTGTAAAGAAATCTGTGTTTTTGAAACTAATGAGGATAGCAGAAGTCAATGGTTTATTTGAATTATTTAGCCTGACATGTTTACTGCTCCAAAATATTATAAATGTTTCCTGAAATGAAATATATTGTGTTAAATGGGGAAAAAAAGTTGTTGTTTTTTACTAAGACATTTAAAAAGAGCTTATTTTAGAGCAGTAATAACAATACCGTGAAACCATGATATTTTTATCCAAGGTTATCATACCATCAGAAACTTATACTGGCCCATGCCTAATATGTTCACATATCTCTGAAACATTGTTGAATATATGGCAATATATTAAAAATATATATTTTCCAAATGCATACATTTTTTAATGAAAACTTTTGTCTTTATGTTGCATGTATAAATAGCATAAATGAGTACACCCTATTTTTAAAATGAATGTAGGTCATATATATTGGTGCATTTGAACAAAACAGATTAATTAAACAGATCTATTTATTGAAATAATATTTTAGTCACAAAACATCTTTAGACATAGAAAGATAATACAGATAATGCAGATTTTTATTACTGCTCAAATAATATCTATTCCATAGTTATGATATACACTCACTGGCCACTTTATTAGGTACACCTTACTAGTACCGGGTTGGACCCCCTTTTGCCTTCAGAACTGCCTTAATCCTTCGTGCCAGAGATTCAACAAGGTACTGGAAATATTCCTCAGAGACTTTGGTCCATATTGACATGATAGCATCACACAGTTGCTGCAGATTTGCACATCCATAATGCGAATCTCCCATTCAACCATGTCCCAAAGGTGCTTTATTGGATTGAGATCTGTTGACTGTGGAGGCCATTTGAGTACAGTGAACTCATTGTCATGTTCAAGAAGCCAGCCTTAGATGAATCACGCTTTATGACATGGCGCGTTATCCTGCTGATAACAAGGCATTTGTTCCCACAGAACTGCCGCTCGCTGGATATTTTCTTTTTGTCGGGCCATTCTCTGTAAACCCTAGAGATGGTTGTGCGTGATCAGCGGTTCAGCAGTTTCTGAAATGCTCAGACTAGCTCGTCTGGCACCAACAACCATGTCACGTTCAAAGTCACTTAAATCCCCTTTCTTCCCCGTTCTGATGCTCGCTTTGAACTGCAGCAGATCGTCTTGACCATGTCTACATGCCTTAATGCATTTTTTTTGCCATGTGATTGGCTGATTAGAACTTTGTGTTAACGAGCAGTTGTACAGATGTACCTAATAAAGTGGCCGGTGAGGGTACATTTTTCACAGTAATGCAAGCCCTTTAATCTGAATGAGAATGAACTTACCCCATTTGTAGAGAGCGCCACAAAATGTTTGGCTACTGCAGATGCCTGTGAGACAAAACAGAAATAATAATAATAATAATAATAATAAATGCATGAAGCTAGTATTTAGAGGAGATGTGGCTCACGTCTTTAGCGGCCTGCAGAAACCACTCTTTAGCAGATTCAGCATTTGTGATGGTTTCCTGAGTGGTGAAAGTCTAAAAGAGATGAACGCAACACACACTATTGGTTGACTGTAATACACATGATCGTGTGTAGTAGTGTGGAGTGTCTGAAGACCTTGGATGCGATGATGAAGAGTGTGGTCTCAGCGTTGAGTTCAGCCAGAGTTTTAGCGATGTGTGTCCCGTCAATGTTGGACACAAACCAGACCCGCGGACCGCCTTTAGAGTATGGCTTTAGAGCCTCGGTCACCATTAGCGGACCCTGAAACACACAAACACACTGGAAAATAATGTCTTTGATAAAGCAGTACTGTCCCACTTGAGACAGGGCTATTTCTGTGCGTTAGAAGTGCCGTCCCTCACTGTGAAAAGCAATTAATTGACTTTATACTTGTGATTGTAAATGTGAATAATCCTTAAAATTATTAAGTAAATTAACCATGTGCAAGGCGGGATGGTGGCTCAGTGGTTAGCACTTGCACCTCTCAGCAAGAAGGTTGCTGGTTTGAGTCCCGGCTGGGCCAGTTGGCATTTCTGTGTGGAGTTTGCATGTTCTCCCCGTGTTGGCGTGGGTTTCTTCCGGGTGCTCCAGTTAGCACCACAGTCCAAACACATGCGCTATAGGGAAATTGATTAACTAAATTGGCCGTAGTGTGTGAGTGTGTGTGTGTGAATGTGAGAGTGCATGGGTGTTTCCCAGTACTGGGTTACGGCTGGAGGGGTATCCGCTGTGTAAAACATATGCCAGAATAGTTGGCAGTTCATTGTGTAAAGTTCTAAGTTGTTTATAAACTCACTCTACTGACCCTATTCATCAATGCGGAAGTGCACTCGTTTTCACTCCTATAGCGCATGTGTTTGGACTGTGGGGGAAACCGGAGCACCCGGAGGAAACTCACGCCAACACTGGGAGAACATGCAAACTCCACACAGAAATGCCAACTTGCCCAGCCAGGACTCGAACCATATATATACTGTATATGCATATATATGAACCCCGGCTGGGTCAGTTGGCGTTTCTATGTGGAGTTTGGATGTTCTCCCCAGGTTGGCGTGGGTTTCCTCCAGGTGCTCCGGTTTCCCCCACAAGTACAAAGACATGCGCTATAGATGAATTGGGTAAGGTAAAATTGTCCAGTGTATATATATATTCCCAGTATTGGGTTGTGACTGGAAGGGCATCCGCTGCATAAAACATATGCTGGATTTATTGGCGGTTCATTCTGCTGTGGCGACCCCAGATTAGTAAAGGGACTACGCCGAAAAGAAAATGAATGAATATATATATATTTTTTTTTCAAGCCCAAAATTATCCATGCTCTTGGGGTATATACTGTACATTGTTTAGGCATTTTTTGTTGTATAGATTTAATCATTTTATTTTCTTATAGACTAAATAAAGGAGAAATATTTTCTTGGCAAGAAAGTTTATGAGAAAATATTTATTTTATTTCAATTGAAAAAATCTGGATTTGCATATACTTGATTTATTTGGTATGGGATTAAGTAAAACGTCAAAAGTTTCATTCTTAAGTTCTGATAACATTTTTTTCTATACATTTTATATTATAATATTGTCATTTAGAGCATAAAAGTGAGTCATAAAATGACAACTTGCCAGAATATTGTGAATGAAAATAATTTTTTTCCACCAAATATTGAGTTAATTCAAGTTAAAACATTGGTATTATGTTTTTTTAACTGAACATTAAATATTGGAAAACATGGCATACTGTTGTTATTTAATACCACTAAATGTGTCTGAAAATCTCGAGCTCCAAAGCAGAAGACAAATAATAACATTATGATGCAGGATATAGCATTATGATTCCACAAACCAGATCAGATCCACCAATGCCCACATTAACCACATCTGTGATGGATTTCCCAGTGAATCCCTTCCACTCGCCACTGCGGACTTTCTGATATGGGAAGAAAAAAACAACTTATACAGTAGGTTTATATAGCAGTTAAACCTCTCCATATCTGATCATTGTCTATGTGCACATTGAAATCTGACTCACATGACAGAATCCCTTCATCTTCTCCAGAACCTTGTTGACCTCCGGCATCACGTCTTTCCCGTCCACGTTTATAGGAGTGTTTGAGCGGTTCCTCAGAGCCACATGGAGAACAGCACGACCCTGCAGCATTTACAGTTCAACACTACATTATTAGCCTCTACATTGTTCATTTTCCTTCTTTTTAAAATATTTACATAGTTATGATTAACAGAACAAGGATATTTTTCACAGTGTTTACTATTATATTTTTCTTATGGTTACAGGCTTATTTCTTTTAGTTTATCTGAAAAAATATATATATAATTTCATAATTATATACATATAGTGGGGGAACATATTGAACACATCATGTTTTTTCCTGGGAATAATATTTCTAAAGGAGCTGTTGACATGGAGTTTAAGCAGATTTTGGTAAAAACCCAAACCATACAATCATGAAATTAAAGCAAAACAAAACAAAATAAATCTGAAAAATGAGTTATGTGTAATAAGAATAGAAATAGAATAATGTAAAGACGCCAGAATGAAGTCACATGCATTGCTCAGGTGTGAGTTTTTCACAGACTTCAACAGAGTGTGTAAGTCTTGATGGTTCTGTGGGTCTCATCTAGCAAATCTGAGCTTTATTTTATATTCTCTATTGGATTCAGGTCAGGTGATTGGCTGGGCCATTCTACAACTTGATTTTCTTTCTCTGAAAGCATCTGAGAGTTTTCTCGACTGCGTTTTGGATAATTATCTTGCTGAAATGTCCACCCTGGTTTCATCTTCATCATCTTGCTAATGTAGATGTTGGACTGAAGCAGCTGATATACATTTACACTGAGGAAGGGCAGAGGGTTGCTGAAAAACTACTGAGAGATTTCAGATGCTGTCTTTCTACACCTCCCTTCCTTCATGTGTTCAATACTTTTTTCCTGCGTCATTTCACTTTATTACACAGAACTTCATTTGTATACTAATTAGATTTGTTTTCTTTGCATATATGCATGTCTTTGGTTGTTACCAACATCCAGGGAAAATTTCAAGTCAACAGCAGCTTTAGAAATATGTTTTCTGAGAAAAATGCATACTCAAACTCTGAATACTCATTTCCTTGGCTGTATTTAGCTACAGAACAAACCACTGTTGTCCATTGACTTGCTTAGTTAAGTTATTTAACCTAGTTTAGCCTTACATTGCACTTTAAGCTGAATACTAGTATCTAAAAAATTGTAAAAATCTTGGGCCCTATCATACACCTGGCGTAATGCGGTGCAAGGCACGACGCAATTGTTGTTTAATAGTTTCAGCTGGGGGCAACCCAGTGGCGCAGTAGGTAGTGCTGTTGCCTCACAGCAAGAACGTCGCTGGGTCGCAGGTTCGAACCTCGGCTGGGCTGGGTCAGTTGGCGTTTCTGTGTGGAGTTTGCATGTTCTCCCTGGGTTCGCGTGGGTTTCCTCCGGGTGCTCCGGTTTCCCCCACAGTCCAAAGACATGCAGTACAGGTGAATTGGGTAGGCTAAATTGTCCATAGTGTATGAGTGTGAATGTGTGTGTGGAAGTTCCCAGAGATGGGTTGCGGCTGGAAGGGCATCCGCTGCGTAAAATCGTGCTGGATAAGTTGGCGGTTCATTCCGCTGTGGCGACCCCGCAAGGGACAAAGCCGACAAGAAAATGAATGAATAGTTTCAGCTGGATGCAAGTGTCGTAAATAGCAAATGCATTTGCGCTCATATGTGCGCCCATAGGCGTTCTGGTCTAAAAAAGGAGGTGTGTTGAGGCGCATTTCTGGAGCGTTGCTATTTTGAGGAACTAAAATAGACTGCACAATAGACCAGCTAAGAGGAGGAATAAAGTCCAGCGCAGAGCGCGTTAGTTGTGCACCTTGCTTAAACATTGCTGAGTACACACAGAATGTAGAGCAATACGCAAATAACTTTACAAATGAAAATGAATTAAAGGATTAAAATATTACAAAAATTATTGCTTTCTACATAAATATAAACACCACTGCCTTCATGCCGTCTTCATCTCAGGGGCTTTTTCAGTTTATTCATGACAATTTGCTTTTGTATAATGTTATTATTATCATTAGTATTATTTATTATATGCATATTTATATTTGTTTTATTAAAAACAAGCTTAGATTTGTCCACCTGTGAGCTTTTAGACCACATGGGGTATAGCATGTGTGTTTGGATATAACTCAGTTGTTTGACCACACTTCATTATTATTGTTCATTTATTCGTTTGCTTGAAATTAGAACTGAATTTAGAAATAGTTTTGACACAGATCTTTGCGCTTAACAAACAAAATTAATTATGTAGGCTTATGGATGTCTGTGCGTACAACACGTTTCCTTATCCACGAGAGTGAAAGTGAAAGTAAAGAATGAGGAGGCTCATCTCTCATTCTCGCGCTGCAGATGCTCTGTTTAACTGTTTTCTCGCTAGTGAAGTGTTCAGTTATTCGACTTACAAAGTCCACCATGTAAATAGCAAATGCGCTATGGCGAAATGCAACTGACTCTTAAAGGGAATATGAGATGAGACTCTGATTAGTTTATGCTCAAAACACACCTATAACTCATTAAGAGAATAGGCTCAACCCTGTTAGACCATGTGCCGTGGCGCAAAGCGGAATTTTCCATCCTTAAAATAGCAAAAGTGGATTCTGACACGCCCTTAATGCTTTTGTGCCCTGCGCTTTGGACTTTGCGCCTAGATCGTTAAAATAGGGCCCCTAGATATTTAGTAAAAATTATTATGTACTGTCATCACAAGAAAAAAAGATTAGTTATTAAAACTTTTTATTTTTGTCATATTGCTCAGCCCTAAAAAGGTAGGAGAGAGCGGGGACGAAAATACCATTTTTCATAACCAACTTTTATAACCAAAATTTAACCAAATTTTAAAAGGTAATGTTTTTATCAGAAATATATATTTACGGGATACTGACTCACAACAGTGCTCTATCAAAATCAGGTGTTATTTTGTATCAATCTAGAACAGCTCTTTGGTGCATTTCTCACAACACTTTTTACATTTGCACAACAGTTAATGTATTTCTCAAAGCAATTAGTCATTTGTGCACATCACAGTAGCAGTTTCTCATTCCTTTCAACAAATTGCAAATGCTTTTGGACATGCATCAACTGCTTTCATACAACTCTCTGCTGTTTGTAACATTATCATTTGCTTATGTCATGTCAGTCAACATTAACTAAACTTGTGGATGCTGAATAGTCATTCCATATTAAACTAATAGTCCTCATTTCATTACTGGAGTCATTACATACACAAATGTTGAACTAGTTGTCAAAATCTCTCAAGCTAATTTGATAAAATAAATTAAATCCTGAAAATTTCTGAAAATGTCTCCTAAATTGAACAATTTGATGAATGATTTACAGAGCTGTGTATGTTGTAGGTTCAGTTCCAATATGTACTCCAATATTGTTTACAGTTGTGCTCAGCTCTACACAAAGGGAGTTTATGTTTGTTGTAAATAAGGGTGTGTTTATTCTTTTGCACAATGCTGTGAATAAATTAGAATTGCAAAGAGCAAATGCAGTAAACATGTGAAACATACATATTCAGTGTCTTGTACTCAGATACCTCACTAAATGCAGTGATGTCTAACTTTACTGTAGTTTTCAAATGGCTGTGCCAATAGTATATAGTGCTGTCTTGAGCATTTTCAGCAAGTGTCACCAAAATCTGACTTTTTTGCATTGGAAAAAAATGTCCAGAGTAAAGTGTCATAATGAAAACATGACGAAGCCATTTGACTATCCTGTTCATAAACAATGGTGTCAGGACTTTTCATCTTGATGACACTGACACTTTCATTGACATCAATACTTGCTTTTGAGGACTGAGCTCTCCATTTTGAGCAAGTGACGCGCTTTTGCAGGTTATCAACAAGGTTTTGCAGTTTGTACTAATTGTTTATAGAAATGCATTAACTGTTGTGCAAATGTAAATAGTGTTGTGAGAAATGCACCAAAGCCACTGAGAAAAACCTGTAATGTTAATTGCAAACATATGTTGTTGTTTATTTTTGCAAAAAATATTAAACTGCATTTTCTTTTTAAATTACATTTCCATCACATGTTTCAAAAGCAACCCAACAATGCAAAATGTTACAATTTTATTATTATATATGCAATAATATGCATTAATTTTATAAAACATCTGAAGTGAAACACTGCAAACTCTAATGTGGAAGTGAAAAATAAGGTTTGTCTATTAGCAGTAATAATAATAATAATAATTCCTTACATTTATATAGCGCTTTTCTGGGCACTCAAACACATATTTACACATAGGGGGGGAATCTCCTCATCCACCACCAGTGTGCAGCATCCACCTGGATGACGCGACGGCAGCCATATTGCACCAGACCACACACCACACACCAGCTGATTGGTGGAAAGGAGACAGAGTGATGAAGCCAATTATGATATGGGGATGGTTAGGAGGCCATGATGGACAGAGGCCTGTGGGCAGATTTGGCCAGGATGCCGGGGTTAAACCCCTACTCTTTTTTGAAGGACATCCTGGGATTTTTAATGACCACATCTCATCCGAAAGACGGCACTCACGGAGCAGTATAGAGTCCCCTTCACTATACTGGGGCATCAGGACCCACACAGATCGCAGGTTGGGCGCCCCCTGCTGGCCACACTAACACCGCATCTGGCAGCAACCTAGCTTTCCCATGGTCTCCCATCCAGGTACTGACCGGGCGCAGCCCTGCTTAGCTCCAGTGGGTGACCATGTGAGAGTTGCAGAGATGTAAATAAGAGTGTTACTTTTGTTCCCACAGGAACTCTCACCATTCAAACCTGATTTACTTGTAAAATGAAAAACTCAGAGATTGCAAACTTAAGGATGTGCTATTGCACTAAATAACCTGTAGATTAATCACTAGTGTGACACATGAAAAGAGAAACACAACTTGCAATAAGGAAAAAAGACCCACTAAAATAATTTACTTTTTGCACCTAGAAACTGAAATTTGGAGCTAATTGTGGGACACGCTCCCAAAATCACATGATATGTGGCAGCTCCATCAAGGGTTGCATGCTGAATGTGTTGTTATAGCCTGGAAAGCAAATGTTGTCAGGGCTTAGAGAAAATCGATTTGTTACTTTTGTCCCACGTTACTTTTGTCCCTGCTCTTCCCTATGCGTACTTTATATGTAGTATGCTTGGTATATAATGCATGTCCAAACAGATCTCAACTCATTTCAGACCATAAAAGCAAAAAATGAGAATGCATTGATTTAAACTCTGACACACAAACATATGAAATACCTCAGTGAAATTAATCTTTTCTCCTGAAAACATCTTGTCTCTGGACGCCTCCACTCCTCGAGACTTTGCCTGAGAGAAAGTGAATAGTTAATAATAATAGTTTTATTCAGAGTACCATGGTTTATGATGTGAAGATCATTAAGTTGAACTTTACCAGCTCCACGAGCATCTTCATAACCTCTTCATTGATGAGGTTTTTGGAGTAATCCAGCAAAATATCTCCTTCGTCTGTTTTTAATGTTAAGCTGTTAAAAACGATGATTTTTCAGAAGACGATAAAATACTTTAAAGCTAAAATCACAATGCAAAATCTGTTACCTGGCTGGATAATCATGCATTATTACAAAAATATATATCTTTCAGTGTATTTAACAATTAAAAATTTCATAACATATTAAAAGATTCTATATGAGGATCACAGTTAGGCTAAAAATACTTATTAATTGTCACCTGCAATTTTTCTACAGGACATATATTGCCGCTATTCTTCAAACTAGGCTTTGTCCATTTGTCAGTAACAGGTTTTTAATAATTTAATATAGAACGTAATGTTGAATGATCACTTCTTCTTCTTGTATATTTCAATAACCAGAGTAGACAGACATATGTTGTTTCATTTTTACGTTAGTATTATGCTAATCGATGATTATTTCACCCGCATTTGAAAATTTTATTTTGATTATATTATATTTTATTATATTAAATTATATTATATTATAATAATAATAATAATAATAATAATAATAATAATAATAATAATAATAATAATATTCCCAGAGATGGGTTGCGGCTGGAAGGGCGTCCGCTGCGTAAAATCGTGTTGGATAAGTTGGCGGTTCATTCCGCTGTGGCGACCCCGGATTAATAAAGGGACTAAGCCGACAAGAAAATGAATAAATGAATAATAATAATAATAATAATAATAATAATAATTACATTGATTTATTACATTTTTCAGATGTACTTAATAATTTTGCATACAATGTGGACTCATCTTCTGCTGATGCTCTGGTGTCTATTTACAATAATGGACTATCTGAAATTTTGGACACTTTTGCACCTTTACAAACCCGGACTGTCTCTTTTTCTGTTTCTGCTCCTTGGTTTACTTCTGATCTGCATCAACTCAAAGGTCGCAGGTTGGAACGGTTGTATAAGAAGTCTGGCTTAACTGTACACAAAGAAATGTTTACAGAACATGTTCATCATTATAAGGAAGCATTATCCAAAGCAAAATCTGACTACTATGCTAACATAATAGAATCTAGTGAGGGTAACTCCAGATTACTCTTTTCTGTAGTTAAAAAATCATTAAGTTTTCCTGACATGTCACTTTCTTGTACAACTGAGTTGTGTAACAGCTTCCTGACTTTCTTTGAAACTAAAATCCAGAACATTCATCATCATTCAATTAGTTCAGCTCCTGATTTCAGCCAACATGTTTCTGAAATCACTACACATCTCTCTTTCGATACTTTCACCTTACCATCTACTGCTGAAATAGTTGGTCATATACGGAAATCCAAAACCGCCAACTGCCTGCTTGATCCTCTTCCTACATGCTTAGTTAAGACCTGTCTTACATCACTGTCTGCACTGATTACTAACATTATTCACATGTCACTGGATTCTGGATCTGTCCCATCTTCACTTAAAACTGCTGTAATCACCCCAGTACTAAAAAAAAACCTGGAGCTGATTCATCTAATTTGGCCAACTACAGACCAATTTCCAATTTGCCATTTGTCTCAAAAATACTTGAAAATGTGTTGCATCTCAAATCTATAACTATCTCTCTAGTAACAATCTGTTTGAGCTCTTCCAGTCTGGCTTTCGTCCCAACCATAGCACTGAGACTGCTCTCGTCAGGATCACTAATGATTTACTACTGGCAGCAGACTCTGGTTTACTAACAATTCTTATTCTTCTGGACTTGAGTGCAGCCTTTGACACGGTTTCACACGAGGTTCTGTTGAATAGGCTTGCCTCACTAGGGATCTCTGGCACCCCTCTTTTATGGTTTAAATCATATCTTGCAGAACATACTCAGTTTGTCCAAATTAAAGATTTTAAATCAAGATCTCAGATTGTCACTACTGGTGTTCCACAAGGTTCCGTACTGGGTCCACTCCTGTTTATCATATATCTATTGCCTCTTGGTCACATTTTTAGAAAATACAACATACAATTTCACTGCTATGCTGACGACACTCAACTCTACCTGTCCACCAAGCCCTCCAGTTCTTTTCCTCCTTCAGCTTTGAGCAGATGTTTAGCTGAAATAAAAATCTGGCTTTCAGCTAACTTTTTAAAATTAAATAGTGACAAAACTGAAGCCCTTCTTATTGGGACTAAAAGTGTCTTGGATAAAGCTGATCATTTCACAATAGACATTGATAATAGCACAATTTTTCCCTCTGTGCAGGTAAAGAGTTTGGGTGTCATCTTGGATAGCACACTCTCATTTGAAGGTCACATCAATAATATCATGCGTACTGCATATTACCACCTGCGTATATCACTCGTCTCCGCCCTTCTCTCACAACCAACAACACAGCAATTCTTATCCACGCATTAGTTACTTCACGTCTTGACTACTGTAATGCACTTCTTTCTGGGCTTCCTTCTAAACTTCTTCATAAACTCCAACGGATTCAGAACCATGCAGCTCGTGTCATCTCTAGGACTTCATCTCATGAGCATGTCACACCACTTCTCTATCAGCTTCACTGGCTGCCGGTAAAGTTTCGTATTGATTTTAAAATATTACTTCTAACTTTCAAGGCACTTCATAATCTTGCTCCTCAATATCTCACCGAACTCCTCCATATTTACACCCCTTCTCGCAGTCTTAGATCCGCCAACTCTTTCTCCCTGGTACCACCTCGCACTAGATTAAGCACGATGGGGGACAGATCTTTTAGCTCTATGGCTCCTCGGCTATGGAACTCGCTTCCCCTGGATCTAAGGAGCAGTGATAGTCTTTACACTTTTAAATCTCGTCTAAAGACCCATCTTTTTAAGCAGGCTTTCTTTTAACAATTTTTTATCATGTTTTTATCATGTTATTTTATATTCGCGATGTGTGTTTTATTATTTGTTTAAATTTGTTCTAGCATGTTGATACTTATTGTAAGGCGACCTTGGGTGTCTAGAAAGGCGCCATCTACAAATAAAATGAATTATTATTATTATATTATATTATATTATATTATATTATATTATATTATATTATATTATACTATATTATACTATATTATATTATATTTTGTTATATTATATTATATTATATTTAATTTTAATTATATTATATTATATTATATTATATTATATTATATTATATTATATTATATTATACTATATTATATTATATTATATTATATTATATTATACTATATTATATTATATTTTGTTATATTATATTATATTATATTTAATTTTAATTATATTATATTATATTATATTATATTATATTATATTATATTATATTATATTATATTATATTATATTATATTATATTATATTATATTATATTATATTAATTATATTATATTATTCATTCATTCATTCATTTTCTTGTCGGCTTTGTCCCTTGCGGGGTCGCCACAGTGGAATGAACCACCAACTTATCCAGCACGATTTTACGCAGCGGATGCCCTTCCAGCCGCAACCCATCTCTGGGAATTTCCACACACACACATTCACACTCATACACTACGGACAATTTAGCTTACCCAACTCACCTGTACTGCATGTCTTTGGACTGTGGGGGAAACCGGAGCACCCGGAGGAAACCCACGCGAACGCAGGGAGAACATGCAAACTCCACACAGAAACGCCAACTGACCCAGCCCAGCCGAGGTTCGAACCTGCGACCCAGCGACGTTCTTGCTGTGAGGCAACAGCACTACCTACTGCGCCACTGCGTTGCCTATATTATATTATATTATATTATATTACATTTTCATTCATTCATTTTCTTTTCAGCTTAGTCCCTTTATTAATCCGGGGTCGCTACAGCGGAATGAACCGTCAACTTATCCAGCACATTTTTACGCAGCGGATGCCCTTCCAGCCGCAACCCATCACTGGGAAACACTCTTACACTCTCATTCACACACATACACTACGGACTATTTTAGCTTACCCAATTCACCTATAGAGCACCCGGAGGAAACCCACTCGAACACGGGGAGAACATGCAAACTACACACAGAAATGCCAACTGACCCAGCCGAGGCTCGAACCAGCGACCTTCCTGCTGTGAGGCAACAGCACTACCTACTGCGCCACTGCGTTGCCATAATGCATCATAATAAATATTATATAATATTTTATTATATTATATTATATTATACTTTATTATATTAAGGCGACGCAGTGGCGCAGTAGGTAGTGCTGTCGCCTCACAGCAAGAAGGTTGCTGGTTTGAGCCTCGCCTGGGTCAGTTGGCGTTCCTGTGTGGAGTTTGCATGTTCTCCTTGCATTCGCGTGGGTTTTCTCCGAGTGCTCTTGTTTCCCCCACAGTCCAAAGACATGTGGTACAGGTGAATTGGGTAAGCTAAATTGTCCATAGTGTATGAGTGTGAATGAGTGTGTATGGATGTTTCCCAAAGATGGGTTGCGGCTGGAAGGGCATCCGCTGCGTAAAACATGTGCTGGATAAGTTGGCGGTTCATTCCGCGGTGGCAACCCCAGATAAATAAAGGGACTAAGTCGAAAAGAAAATGAATGAATTAATTTATTTATTATATTATATTATATATAATTTCTATATGGATTATATATAAAATGGACAATTTAATTGCATTTAATTGGACCTTACTATAATGTGTCATAATAAATAATAGAATATAATAATAATAATTTAAATTAATATAATAATAATAATAGATAAGTACATAATAGATAAGACACTTTGAATTATTATTATACTTTTTTTTGGTTAATTCAATCTAATGTGGACACCAAATAATCTTTGACCCGAATAAACTCCGCCGAGCTCTTTTATAGCGAATGTGGGCGGGGCTTAACGATGATTGACAGAACAGAAAAAAGACCCGCCCACTATATTTATCGTATGAACTCTGAAGGACTAGTTTTTAAATGTGATGTTATAGAAAGATATTAAACTAATTATTATAATATATACATATTATAACAATAATATAACATTCTATATAAATACATGCAAAAAAGCCTACCTGAACTTTTGGAATCGGGTTTTATCCTCCTCGAACATCTGCCTCATGTTGAGATTGGCGGCGTTGGATTTGTACCATTTCTCCAGATTCTGGAAGTTTGGGTCGCTTCTCAGTCCCATTGTGACGAGTGTAGAGCCTGTGTGTGTGTGTGTTTGTGTGTGACTGTGTGTGCGTGTTTGTGGAAAACCTCCGGCTGAACTGAGCCCAAATGTCACAGATCGGCTTTATGAAGGGCGAAGAAGGCAGCTGATCTCTCTCTCTCTCTCTCTCTCTCTCTCTCTCTCTCTCTCTCTCTCTCTCTCTCTCTCTCTCAATTCAATTCAATTCAATAGTTGCTTTATTGGCATGACAAATGTTACAAATGTATTGCCAAAGCATTTATAAAGTTTACATAAAAAAAAAACATACATATACAATAAAAACATTGTAAACACAGTAGTAGTAGTAGTAGTAAAAAGGATATATATTATAATAATTAAATAAAAATATAAATAATATATCATATTAATCAATATATCATATTTTTATTCAGGGGCGACGCGGTGGCGCAGTGGGTAGTGCTGTTTTCTCACAGTAAGAAGGTCGCTGGTTCGAGCCTCGGCTGGGTCAGTTGGCATTTCTGTGTGGAGTTTGCATGTTCTCCCCGTGTTCGCATGAATTTCCTCCGGGTGCTCCGGTTTCCCCCACAAGTCCAAAGAAATGCGGTACAGGTGAATTGGGTAGGCTAAATTGTCCGTAGTGTATGAGTGTGAATGAGAGTGTATGGGTGTTTCCCAGAGATGGGTTGCAGCTGGAAGGGCATCCGCTGTGTAAAACATGTGCTGGATAAGTTGGCGGTTCATTCCGCTGTGGCGACCCTCGATTAATAAAGGGACTAAGCTGAAAAGAAAATCTCTCTCTCTCACACACACACACACACACACACTTCATATATAATATATTATAGAAAATGGATTATTATTATGAAACATACTTTAATAACTTCCTTAAAGCATAATAAAAATATTGTTATAATATATTACATTATATAATATTATTATATAAATACAGAAGCAATTAAAGTAAGGTCCAATTAAATGTAATGAAAGGGTTCATTTTAATGTTTCAAATAACTTATGTAAAAATAATATACTGTAATATAATATATGATATAATTAATTAATTCATTCATTTTCTTGTCGGCTTTGTCCCTTGCGGGGTCACCACAGCGGAATGAACCGCCATATGATATAATATGTGTATTATATTAAATGAGGTCCAATTAAATGCAATTAAAGTGTGCATTTTAATGTTTCAAATAACTAATGTAGAAAATATTATAATAATGTAATATGATGTCCATTTTAATGTTTTAACTTATGTATAAAATAATTTAATATATTTATTATGATGCATTATATTTTATTATTATATTTTTTATATTATAAATACAGAGGCGATTAAAGTAGGTTCATTAAATGTAATTAAAGTGTTAATTTTAATGTTTCAAATATCTTATGTAAAAATAAAATACTGTAATATAATATAATATAATATCATGTACAGTTGAAGTCAGAATTATTCGCCCCCCTGTTTATTTTTTCCCCAATTTCTGTTTAACAGAGAGCAGATTTATTCAACACATTTCTAATCATAATAGTTTTAATAACTCATTTCTAATAACTGATTTATTTTATCTTTGCCATGATGACAGTAAATAATATTTGACTAGATATTTTTCAAGACACTTCTATACAGCTTAAAGTGACATTTAAAGGCTTAACTAGGTTAATTAGGTTAACTAGGCAGGTTAGGGTAATTAGGCAAGTTATTGTATAATGATGGTTTGTTCTGTAGACTATTGAAAAAAATATAGCTTAAAGAGGCTAATAATATTGTCCTTAAAATGGCTTTTAAAAAATGTAAAACTGCTTTTATTCTAGCCAAAATAAAACAAATAAGACTTTCTTCAGAAGAAAAAATATTATCAGACATACTGTGAACATTTCCTTGCACATAATTTGGGAAATATTTAAAAAGAAAAAAAAATCAAAACGGGGCTAATAATTCTGACTTCAACTGTATGTATAATGACACTTTATATTAAATGAGGTCCAATTAAATGCAATTAAAGTGTGCATTTTAATGTTTTAAATAACTTTTGTAAAAGAAATATTGTAATATGATATAATATAATATTTATTATGACAAATTATATATATATATGTACTTTATATAAGGTTCAATTAAATCAATTAAAGTGCCCATTTTAATGTTTTAACTTATGTAGAAAATAATTTTATATATTTATTATGATGCATTATATTTTATTATTATATTTTTTATATTATACAAATACAGAGGCGATTAAAGTAGGTCCAATAAATGTAATTAAAGTGTTAATTTTAATGTTTCAAATAACTTATGTAAAAATAAAATACTAAAATATAATTATAATTATAATAATAATTATTAGCCCCCTTTAGAATTTTTTCTTCTTTTTTAAATATTTCCCAAATGATGTTTAACAGAGCAAGGAAATTTTTACAGTATTTCTGATAATATTTTTTCTTCTGAAGAAAGTCTTATTTGTTTTATTTCGGCTAGAATAAAAGCAGTTTTTAATTTTTTAATAACCATTTTAAGGTCAAAATTATTAGCCCCTTTAAGCTATTTCTTTTTTTTGATAGTCTACAGAACAAACCATCATTATACAATAACTTGCCTAATTACCCTAACCTGCCTAGTTAACCTAATTAACCTAGTTAAGCCTTTAAATGTCACTTTAAGCTGTATAGAAGTGTCTTGAAGAATATCTAGTCTAATATTATTTACTGTCATCATGGCAAAGATAAAATAAATCAGTTATTAGAGATGAGTTAATAAAACTAATGATTAGAAATGTGTTGAAAAAATCTTCTCTCTGTTAAACAGAAATTGGGGAAAAAATAAACAAGGGGGCTAATAATTCTGACTTCAACTGTATGTATTATGACAAACATTATTTTAATGAGATACAATTAAATTATTTTAATGTTTTATGCAAACTTATGCAAAACTTATGCAAAAAATCTAATAAAATACAATAAAATAATTTATTATATTATATTATATTATATTATATTATATTATATTTATATTATATTATATTATATTATATTATATTATATTATATTATATTATATTATATTATATTATATTATATTATATTATATTATATTTTATTTTATTTTATTTTATTATATTATATTACTGCATCTTCGTGGACGTGGCGCCCTCTATCGACATGTAAAAGACACTGAACATGTTTGTGTTTTTGCATGTTGAACACTAGAGGACAGAGAAGTCCATCACATCAATCAGCTGAGACTTGCTTTTAATTTTCATAAAACTAAATAATAATGATGACGATAAAAATATAAACAAGTAAATATAAACATATTTGAAAAGATGACACCATTTAGTTAATTTACACAATGTTATTTTATGCCAAAAAAGTGTCTATGTTTTGTCTATATTGATTGTTTTTATACAATACAATACCAACTTTTTAAATTCAGAAGAGTTAATTAAAGCAATATTAGGTAGAATATCCCTAGTTTTCACTCACAACAAATGAAATCAGTTGCTACTCGTCCAAAAACGTATTACAAAATATGAAGAAGACCTAATAAGAGTGGAGTTTCATTGTTATTTTTATTTAACACAAACTTAAATTACTACTATGCTTTCTTAAATAACAGCTTTATTTGTTAAATTAAATAACTACATTTTTATTGTTATATTACGCCAAAAAAGTGTTTAATATATTCATTTTTTAAACAACACAATATCATTTATTTTAACTGCAGAAGACATAATAAACCAATATTAGGTAGAATAACTCTAATTTCCACTCACAACAAATGAAATCAGTTGCTATTCTGAACAAAACAATCAAATACGGATTACAAAATATGAAGAAGACCTAATAGGAGTGAAGTTTCATTGTTATTTTTATTTAATGAAAACGTAAATTACTACTATACTTTCTTAAATAACAGCTTTATTTGCTTAATTAAATAACTTTTAGTGTTTTATTAAACCAAAAAAGTGTTTAATGTCTATATTAATTGTTTTCATACAATATAATTCCAACTTTTTAACTTCAGAAGAGTTAATTAAAGCAGTATTAGGTAGAATATCCCTAATTTTCAGTCACAACAAATGGAATCAGTTGCTATTCTGAACAAAACAATCAAATACGGATTACGAAATATGAAGAAGACCTAATAAGAGTGGTTTCATTGTTATTTTTATTTAACACAAACTTAAATTACTACTATACTTTCTTAAATAACAGCTTTATTTGTTTAATTAAATAACTATGTTTTTATTGTTATATTACGCCAAGAAAGTGTTTAATGTCTATATTAATTTTTTAAACAATACAATACCATTTATTTTAACTGCAGAAGACAAAATTAATCAATATTAGGTAGAATAACTCTAATTTTCACTCACAACAAATGAAATCAGTTGCTATTCTGAACAAAACAATCAAATACGGATTACGAAATATGAAGAAGATCTAATAAGAGTGGAGTTTCATTGTTATTTTAATGTAACAAAAACCTAAATTACTACTACTTAAATAACAGCTTTATTTGTTTAATTAAATAACTTTTAGTGTTTTATTACACCAAAAAAGTGTCTAATGTCTATATTAATTGTTTTTATAAAATATAATACCAATGTTTTAACTTTAATTAAAGCAATATTAGGTAGAATAACACACATTTACACTCACAACAAATGAAATCAGTTGCTACTCGTCCTAAAACGTATTACGAAATAGACCTAATGCTTAAGAAGACCTAATAAGAGTGGAGTTTCATTGTTATTTTTATTTAACACAAACTTAAAATACTACTATACTTTCTTAAATAACAGCCTCATTTGTTTAATTAAATAACTACTTTTAGTGCCCGTGCTGTGGTCATAGGCTGTGGTATGTGCGGTCGCGCGCATCGCTCGTGCTTGTGCATTGTGGACGCGCGCATCGCTCGTGCTTGTGCATTGTGGACGCGCGCTCGGAAGCCGAGCTCCGTCATTTCCTCTCTCCACAGACAGGAGGGTGGGGACAAACAGCTGGTAAGTGATGCCGTGATCCGACCGCCGAGCGGGCTGTTTTTCACACCGATTACCGCCTTTCCCGGAGCCACTACAGGTAGGAATCTCATCCGTTAACCGCCGCCGCCTCAGAGCGGCCGCGAGCGCGTGTGTTTTGGCGGTTTGATGTGTTTTTCCAATCCGTGTCAACGAGAGCTGCTAACGGCTAACTGAGATTAGCTCCATAAACACTGATGATTTTTGGTAAAAATCGTCCGAATCCGTTAAAAGTGTGGTATTAAAAGCGGGAAACGACAGAAGGAGGAGGTTAAAGTGATATTTGAGCGGCATCAGGCGTGTGTGTGGGATGTTAAGGGCTTTAGGTTCATCTGTATCAGCATTGAGCCGTTTAAACCTCTTCAAAATCTGCTGCAGTCTGACTGACTGATCTTAATTACTCCAATTAACGGCGTAATTAACTGCCTCCAGGGTCCCTAAATTACACCATGGCTAGAGACCCTTCAACGCCCTTAAAAAGCAGTGATACGCTTGACTGCAGCTCTTTAACACCCTAATGACAGCCGACGGGTGTCACACACACCCAGACCCCAAGGGTGACACTGGCGATGGGTCATTGATATTCAGATTGTGGTAAAGTTGGTTTTTTATTCGCACATTCAGACTTTACCCTTAATAATGTAATTTCAGACAAGGTATTCTTTGCAAATTCTTAATAGTGAAATCATATTAGCAGCCCATGTTTATCAAAGTGCACCATTGTTCAAAACAACATCAGCACTATTTAATTGACTGTGAAGTCATACTTACATGCGATATAAGACCCAATATTCAAAGTAGCGTCACAGGTTGTCACTGTCCAAAACGAACTAATGTGTTCATATTAAACCAACTTTACTTCAATGATGTTAAGGGTGTTAAAACGGTGGAAACCTCTCGAGTTTTGTGCCAGACAGGAGCATATTGCTGATTAGATCAATGCATTACTCGATACACGTTGATTTATGTCATCAGATCACACCATTGAAAATGTGTTACATATACATAGATAAGCAGTTCACAATATGGGATGAAGTCTAGATAGGATACAGCTCCGGATATGCACATCAATATACCATCATTTTTGTAACGCTGTATAACAATAATTAATATTTTACAGTACTGTGATGGTTGGGTTTAGGGTTGTGTTGGGGGTTGGCGCTAATAAAATACAATTTATTGGGTAATTTAATAAACAACATCAATAATACTCTGTACAACTACTGTTTTTACGTTACTGTGAGAGTTGGGTTTAGGTTTGGGGTAAATTACATGAAATTAACCCAAAAATAAATGAGACACTTTGCAAATTATAATTTTGAGACCAGGCATTATCAAACTGTCTATACTAGATGTCGAATTGGACATTCTAGGTTGACTCATTTGTATTTACTGAATAACGAAGCACCACCTAAATGTAATTACTGCCAGGCTGCTCTTACTATCAAACATATTTTGTTGGAATGTGGAAGTTTGAATACCATTAGACAATTCTTTATAAGGAGAGTACTTTGATGGATATTTTTAAAAAGGTACCACCAGGAAGAATCTTAAATTATTTATCAAAAATTGAACTGAAAAATCATCTTTAACTTGAATATATTTTTGTGTGAATTTTATTTATTTATATTTTATATATGTCTAGGTAACTTTTTATTGTATAATATACAATATATTGTGAAATAGCCATAAGTTGCTGATGTGGCAATAAATATATAATAAATAAATAAATAGGGGCTGGGGTAGCGGTAGACCTTAATAAAATGTTTTAATTTAATGAATAATATAAATAATTCTTGTTAACTTCTGTCTGCAATTGTATCTGATCTAGCAACACCCACAATATGGTTTATAACTGCATGTTAAAGGGATAGTTCACCTAAAAAGGAAAATTTGCTCACTGTTTATTTAATCATCTTCAAGAGGTTCCAAACCTTAATGAGTTTCTTTTATTCTGTTGAACACAAAAGAAGATGTTTTGAAGAATGCTTCCATAGTAAAACAAACAAACAAACAAACAAACAACAAATATAATGGAAGTCAATGGTTATAGGTTTTCAGCATTTTTCAGAATATCTTCTTTTGTGTTAAAAAAAGAAAAGGTCAAACAGATTTGGACCAAGTAAAGGGCAGGGCTCTACAATAAGGACTGCCTGGTGGCCCAGGGCCAGCGTGAGAGATGCTTGGGACAGTAGACATGATCATTACTGGCCCGATTGGGACAGTGCTCCCTTGTCACTAAAGTTTAATTTGTCTGTGACTATTTGTCAATTGCGTGCATTTATGTTTATGCTTTTAAGTCTTTAAATGATATCTTCTCTGTGATGTCGTAAACACCATATTACTTTTTAGTTCCTCTTATGTGATTTGATGTTTTGAGCTATTTTTTTCCCATAAACTGGTAACAAACAGTACAGCGAAGAAACAGCAACATGGCGGCAACATCATATTATAAGGCTGAAAGAAAATGTCTGTTTCTAACGTCTTGGAAGCAGACATTTACGTAGGAACAACACGATAAAAAAAATGTGTTTTTTTTTTTTTTTTTTTTTTTTTTTTTTTGCACAATTTGCCATTAGTTTGACAAGTCAGCCACCTTATTGTTAAATAATGCAATAAAATACCTCCACATTTTCCATACTGTTTTTTTTTTTTGAGTAAACTTTGAATTTTGCTCATTATACATTTAACATTTTTTTAAGTATTGAAGTTCTAGATTCACATACTTTATTTTTTACACATTTTAAATGTGGCTAAAAATAGCTATTAACTTCTCTTTTTTTTTCTTTTCTTTTTTTTTTTTTTTTTGATGGGCCAGTAAAAATTTTGGCAGGGCAAGTAAAAATCTAAACCATTGGCCTGATCAGATCAGTAAAAAAAAATCCTTATAGCGTTGAACCCTGTGAGTATATGGCGTAATTTTCAGTTTTGGGTGAACTATTCATTTAACTGTGTTTATGCTTTACCGTCGTACTGTCCATCATACTTAAACCTTTCTAATTTTGTAAATTAATAACGTATGCATTGTGTAAAGCTGCTTTTAAAGTGCTATTTATTATGAAAGGCACTGTACAAATGAACTTGAATTGACTGGCATTAGTAATCAGACATCACAATCGGCTCATCTCTGGCTCTGGTGTTGGTTAGTAAGCAGTTCAGTTCCACAAAACTAGTCAGACAGTCATGTGTGTGTGTGTGTCAGAGGATGTGTCCGGGTGTCAGGAGGATCCAGATTCCTGTAGTGGTTCTAGCGGCTGCAGCTCTCAGAATATTTCAGGATATTTATACTCAACAGCACACCAGTGTAACCCTGTAAGTAGCTTAAATTACACGCTGCAGTGTGAAGTTCACTGTATTTGTCGCCCGTGGATGAAAAAGATTGCTGGAACATTTTTGTTGTATCATCTTTGGGTTTGTTTTGATTATTTAGGCTACGTAAGTTACTGGTTTGATTTCAGGATTCTGGGTTTTATGTTGCTTGTCAGGTATCGAGTTAAAGGGATAGTTCACTTAAAAAAGAATTTTCAGTCATTATTTATTCACGGTTCACTTGATTCAAACCTTTATGCATTTCTTTCTTCAACACAAATGATGATATTCTTGATAAATGTTGGAAACCTGTAACTAGTGCTACACGATATTGGAAAAATCGATATTGCGATATTTAGTTCTTACCGATTTTTACCAGATGACTTAAATTGCTCTTTTTGGAAAAAAATAATCTTGAATTTAGATTGATCGAGGTGATTTGTAAGGGTGCGGATCTTCATTGTATATTTAATTCAGTAAAATTATTCTTCATTATATTTACAAATGTGTTTTTTTAATGCTTTAAACTCTCTTGAAATGCATTGAAAGCACAAGCAAGTGATAAAATTTCCCTCTGTTATGAATATACTTTGCAATGACTTCATAAATTTCATGTATTCTCAATTGTGGAGCTGATCAACTATAATCCTTTAACATTGGATATCCTGTGATATGACTATTGCAGATGCACACATTGCAGATATCGATGCTGAAATGATATGTTGTGCAGCCTTACATGTAACTATTGACTTTAATAGTATTTGTTTTTCCTACTATAGAAGTCAATGGTTACGTGTATTCAGCATTCTTCAAAATATCTTCTTTTGTGTTCAACAGAAGAAAGAAATTCATAAGTTTAGAATCACTCAAAGGGAGAGTAAATAGTGAATAAATGATCTTTTTTGGTGACCTTTAATGCACGTCTACATTATATTGTCAAAGCCAAATTAATAATAATGGCAGGTAATGTGTCACTTAATGAACATTGTGGATTGTGTGAAGGATATTTTCACTACGTTTGGTTTCTTTTCTTAAATTGTTTGGGTTTTTTTGTGGTTTTTGTGGATTAAATGTCTGTCGTCTTCTGTCTAATTTGACTTGCTTCTACAAATCACTAAATGAGTTGATTTCAACTAGATAAATTGATTTGATTTGAGATTTTGGCACCAGCAACAAAACATATGGAAAGCACTTAACCTTTTTGTTAAAAGTTGATTATCTAGTATTGGGTTGCTTAATAAATATTTGCGTTTAACATTTTTCAAGTTCTCAGTTATTCTGATGTACAGGCTGTGTTCAGGTTTGATTACAGTGAACTCTTGCATTTTCTCTGTTGGTTTATTCTAATAAGTCTGAACTTTCCCATTTGAGTCCTGCACCCAAAAAGTAGATCAAGACCACAGAAAAGGCACGTCTCAGTCTGATTGCAAATTAATCTGATGAGCTTTGATTGAAAAGACATCTTAACGAACCATAAACAGACTCAATAGTTGGTCCTAAAAAGGACAAGGGTATTTTTATGCCATTACAGTCATAATATTGTCTGTTACGGTTTAATTTACGGATCAGAAATGCATCTTTTTGCTGTAAACTTGTGATGGAAGAGTTCTTTGCAATGTTTTGATCTTCACACATATAACCTCTCTGACTGTGTTTAACCTAGCATACGGCATTGTTTTTTAAGTTTGGGTAATCCAGTTGCAAAATACGTATCATAAAAACTACTAGGGCTGCACAATATATGGTTTCAGCAGTGATATTGCAGTGTGCACATCTGCAATAGACACATTGCAGGATCTGCAATGTCAAGTTGAGATTAATATAACATGACCAAATCTGATAGTGTGAAAGATTTTTATTTATTTATATGATTTATTTTGGATATGATTTAAGGAATGTGACTGTAAATTTTAACCATTTGGTCATAAGAAATTGAGTTTGACACTTTAACAAAAGATTATTGTGTTTATTATGTATACAGTGAAGATATGGAATTATTTTACATTGGATTATGGAGTTTCAATACTGTTAAACTCCACTAAAATCCTTACATTTTGCTGTTTATTTCATTTGTATCTTTTTCTATTGTTTTCATAAGCTCTTTAATTTATTTAGTGTATTTTTGTGTAATTGTGTATGCCTACAAAATCATCCCAATCAATGTAAAAGATATATATTTTTCCATCTTGTGAATTTGTTCATATAGCAATATTTACACTCTAAAAAAATATAACAGTTTCTGTATTTTGTGATTTAATTCAAGGTTGTGAGTTGCAATATGGGATGTTGATCTCTGCTCTGTTGACTTAATGATGGAAATTCAACTCTGCAAGTGACTTTTATTGACATTTGAGTAGTCTGAAATAATGTAATGTATAGCAAATAATAATATATAGAGAAATAAGTCTGTATAACAGAAAATGTACTGGCATTTTATTAGAAGGTTTTTGTAGAGTAATACACAACACCAATCCAAACAATATATAACTTTAAACCTGACCTGCACGATATTGGATAAAGCTCACATTGCGATTATCTTCTTTTTCTGTGATATACATTGCTATATGAATATAATTTTGGCAGATGACTTGAATGGCTCCATTTAAAATTAAATAATTAATTTAGATAGATTCGAATAATCTTGTAGCGGACAATCTAACAAATTACAATCCTAAATAAGATAATAGAAATAAATGGTCAGATATTCAGGTACAGAAATACAATACAATGCCATCACAATATTTTTGCCCCCGATAATGACGATGATGACAATAGCTATGTTTCCCTCCATCAATGTTTATGCGCATTTTGGATATGCACATAAAAAAAATCATTGATGGAAACGTGAAGATGCGCATACATTTTGTACATTTTAATTATTATTTACCTCCAGAACTGTTAAGAGCATCTGCACTCTGCCTCTCACGCCTTCAAACAGCGCGGTGCATTCATTGCGTGTCAGCATTGTCTTCTGAGGCGCAAGTCATTTATTAAATAAGGAAAAGATTGACACAGCTTCTCCTACCGCAGCTAATTCTGTTTGTACTGTTGATATTTGGCACCAGTACCAGCTTTATTCGCACGTCTTTTATGCGATAATCCAGTTAATCCAAGTTAATTCACATTTTTGGAAGGAAACAGTTAATGATAGATCAGAAAACCATCCACAATATATTATGATATTTTGTGAAATTGCAACATTGACGTCTTTTTTCGATCCGCCGTTACTTAAAGCGCCACCTCATGTACTGCCGTAAACTGTAGCAGTGCAGGCCTGATGGATCTTTTGTACCCTTAAATAAATATCGATGCTTGGCTACATCGATAATGTATGTCGGGGGCAGAATTATCACGATAAAACAGCATATACATATTTTGTCTAGGGATGTCCCGATCAGGTTTTTTTGCCCTGGAGTCAGAGTAATTTGATTTTAAGTATCTACCGAAACCCTGTTTGATACTTCTATAATGCATAAAAGAAGAATAAAGAAAAGTGAAGAAACAGATCCAGGATGTTCCTTATATTTTATTTAATTCACCTTATTTTAATACTCAACAACTCTGTTAACAAACAGAGCACTTCTGTGAGGTATCTTAAACAATCAAGTAATAAATAAAATCAATTCTTCACTTTTGGACTGTAGTGCAACAGAAAATATAAATAAAATCTAATATAAGAACAAATAGCACCTCAACTTAAAATACCCAGCAGGCAATCCCAAGTTTACATATCTCACAGTTTGCAATGGCAATGTTGTCGTCATCAATTTTATGACATACTTGCGCTTTTCATTTGAAGCTGTTTCCGTGTTCTACTTTGACGGCATTTAACAATAGCGTCTCTGCGACAAAGTGATGTCATGCTGCACGTGTTGCTGTTTCTGTAAGAAGTCAAGAAAGATGTCTAAATCTGTGCCACCACATAACTATAGATGTGTTATAAAATAATGAGAATATATATATATATACATACATACATACATACATACATACATACATACATACATACATACATACATACATACATACATACATACATACATACATACATACATACATACATACATATTTGAGTCTTGATCGGGAGGTAAAGTCCAATTCCAATCGAGTCTGAAACCACTTGATCAGGCCCATTTTCCAATTACATGATCGGATCTGGACATTACTAATTTTGTCCCACCCCTATATTATTGAATAATCAAGTGTAATGTTAAATAACATTGTACATTCTTCATTGCTGATCAACTATAATGCCAATTCAACACCATTGCGAATACACACATTGCAATATCAATATATTGTGCAGCACTACTTTAAACTATTACAAATGTTCATAAGTCACTTTTTTTAAAAGTGATTAAAAGTTGTCAGAAGAAAGATAAAGATACTATAATGCAATTCAAAAGCAGCAATAAACAGGAAAAAATCAAAACATGAATCACAAAATATGGAAAACTGATAATTTATGGATATTGCAATGCCTATTTTTCCAATATCTTGTCTTAATGGCACTCTTAAAAATAACGCAGTGAATGTAACCTTTTATTTTTTGGTGTGTGAACTAGGGTTGGGCCGATAGACGATGCCATCGTCCACCGCCGATGGCTGATAGACATCGCGATGCTGAGACGTCATCGCCAATCCTCCGCCCCGCCCCCGTCTCAAACCCGCTCGTGAAAAATACACGCTCAGGCCCCGTTTACACTAATAAAGCTTAGTTTTAAAATGGCATTTTAGAACGAAAATGACCCACGTCCACACTGGTGTCTCATCTAGCATTTCTGAACAGCCCTCCGTCTACTGAAATCACACATCACGTGACCACACCCACACACACAGAGACAGACACTGCCACATACACGCACACACTGTCATGCGCTCATCTGAGATCCAGAGATTCAGAGAACAGTGTACGTCGGACAATTTATCAAAGATGTACAGCTGGATGGCGTCTCACTATAGCTGTTAAACGTGATATTTAGTTAATCTCGTCTCTATCTAACGACTCTTCAGTCTTTTGAATCTGTCAGGTAACGTGTCACAGCGTCAGTACACTGCTTTAATCTTTCTCTTTCACGCCGCGGATGCCGCCCTGACTGCTCTGCCACCCTAGGCAGCCGCCTAGGTCTCCTCTATGGACGTGCCGGCCCTGGTGGTAATTTGTGTGTAACTTATCTTTATTTATTTATGATTTGGTTATGGGTAGGCCCACACAGAATCTGCGCACGCAGAATTCCGCAGATTTTCCGCAGAATTCCGCAGATTTTTAGCCCATCATTAATTCGGTTTATTTACTTGAGTAAATGTGTGTAAATCTGAATTTATTCAGTTTTTAAATTACACATATTTCACATATTAAGGTTTTAGTTATGAGACTCCCAAAATAATTCTGCAGAAATCCGCAGATTTTTACCAAAATTCTCCGCAGAAATTGCAAAAAACGTCCGCAGATTCCGTCTGGCCCTAGTTATGGGTAAAACAAAGACCATGCGGGTCAGGTACTGTAGTTGAAACGGTAGGCTACAAATAATTAATTTGTTATGAATTCATTAATTATTCAAAAATAATTAATTCACCTCCGCCTATGAAGACGATGCCATCGTCCATCGTGATGTTTCACATTAGACATCGTACGCTGCTAAATTGGTCAACATCGCCCAGCTCTAGTGTGAACCAAATAAATCAGTAAAACCAGATTACAAGTGTGAACAAACTAAAAAAAAAACAGCGTTTTGTCACAGCATGATTGTGATCCTAATTGTTAGTTTCCACATTCTTCACCCTGGATTCCTCAGAAGGCTGTGATTAGTTCTGTTCGATGTCTGCGTGTAGGTCAATTATGCTCTCTTCTGCGTGCACCTCATTGTGTTTTGCAAGCAGGGTTTTGGTTAAAGCCTCTTTTGAAAAGTGCTGTGAGCAGACAGCGGCCCCTCTCAGCTATTGTAGGCCGACTCTAGAATGAGACTTGCTGGCAGTGACTTCTCTGAGTTCATGTGGAATGTATTTCCTGTTTGGGTCCCTTCAGTTTTGGGAATGGAAGAAAAAGCATGACTCGCTTGCTGCTTAATGGATGCTGCACTTCTGGTTATTTAAGGAAGTCTTTTCTCACGAGATGTCTTTTTTTTCTTGACAGTGCAGGAATATTTTTATTATGGAAAGTTTTGGAGTGAATGTGAAATAGATTTGACCTATTTATGCATTTGGGATATCTAAAAAGAGATATTTTAGTTTAGTTAGTCTGTCAAAGGGAAATGGAAGCATCTTTTTTTTTTCAAATGCACTGCAGTTCATTTATGTGTTATGTGTTAGTTATTTAAAGAAGTCTTGTGTTTTCCTGACCTGTTGACAATGCAGGAATATTTTGATATGTTCTGGGAGATTCTGGGACTGTAAAATAGATTTTACCTATTTCTGCATTTGGGAGACCTGTAAGTAGATATTTCAGTTTAGTTTGTCTGTCAACTTTTTTTTTTTTACTTCAACATTGGTTCCCAAATGCATTCCAGTTCATTTTTGTATGCATTTGTGTGTGTTATGCATCAGTTTTTTAACGAAGTCTTTTCATCCGAGTCTTTTATTTTCCTGATCTGTTGACAATGCAGGAATATTTTTATTAGGGACAGTTTTGGAGTGAATGTGAGATGGATTTTTGACCCATTTATGCATTTGGGATGTCTGAAAGGAGATATTTTAGTTTAGTTGGTCTGTCGAAGTGAAATCTAAGCTTTGTATTGTTTTTTTTTTTTAATGCATTGCAGTTCATTTTTGTATGCATTTGTGTGTGTTATGCATCAGTTATTTAAAGAAGTCTTTTCACCCGAGTCTTTTATTTTCCTGACCTGTTGACAATGCAGGAATATTTTTATTAGGGACAGTTTTGGAGTGAATGTGAGATGGATTTTTGACCTATTTATGTATTTGGGATGTCTGAAAGGAGATATTTTAGTTTAGTTAGTCTGTCGAAGTGACATGTAAGCATTTTATTATTGTTGTTTTACTTTAACATTGGTTCCCAAATGCATTCCAGTTCATTTTTGAATGCATGTCTGTGTGTTATGTGTCAGTTATTTAATGAAGTCTTTTATTTTCCTGACCTGTTGACAATGCAGGAAAGTTTTTATTAGGGACAGTTTTGGAGTGAATGTGAGATGGATTTTTGACCTATTTATGTATTTGGGATGTCTGAAAGGAGATATTTTAGTTTAGTTAGTCTGTCGAAGTGACATGTAAGCATTTTATTATTGTTGTTTTACTTTAACATTGGTTCCCAAATGCATTCCAGTTCATTTTTGAATGCATGTCTGTGTGTTATGTGTCAGTTATTTAATGAAGTCTTTTATTTTCCTGACCTGTTGACAATGCAGGAAAGTTTTTATTAGGGACAGTTTTGGAGTGAATGTGAGATGGATTTTTGACCCATTTATGCATTTGGGATGTCTGAAAGGAGATATTTTAGTTTAGTTGGTCTGTCGAAATGAAATCTAAGCTTCGTATTGTTTTTTGTTTTTTGTTTTAAATGCATTGCAGTTCATTTTTGTATGCATTTGTGTGTGTTATGCATCAGTTATTTAAAGAAGTCTTTTCACCCGAGTCTTTTATTTTCCTGACCTGTTGACAATGCAGGAGTATTTTTATTATGGAAAGTTTTGGAGTGAATGTGAGATGGATTTTTGACCTATTTATGCATTTGGGATGTCTGAAAGGAGATATTTTAGTTTAGTTAGTCTGTCGAAGTGACATGTAAGCATTTTATTATTGTTGTTTTACTTTAACATTGGTTCCCAAATGCATTCCAGTTCATTTTTGAATGCATGTCTGTGTGTTATGTGTCAGTTATTTAATGAAGTCTTTTATTTTCCTGACCTGTTGACAATGCAGGAAAGTTTTGGAGTGAATCTGAGAGATTTTTGACCCATTTATGCATTTGGGATGTCTGAAAAGAGATATTTTAGTTTAGTTGGTCTGTCGAAGTGAAATCTAAGCTTCATATTGTTATTTTTTTTTTTTTTCAAATGCATTTGCAGTTCATTTTTGTATGCATTGGTTTGTGTTATGCATCAGTTATTTAAAGAAGTCTTTTCACCCGAGTCTTTTATTTTCCTGACCTGTTGACAATGCAGGAATATTTTTATTAGGGACAGTTTTGGAGTGAATGTGAGATGGATTTTTGATCCATTTATGCATTTGGGATGTCTGAAAGGAGATATTTTAGTTTAGTTGGTCTGTCGAAGTGAAATCTAAGCTTCGTATTGTTTTTTTTTTTTTTTAAATGCATTGCAGTTCATTTTTGTATGCATTTGTGTGTGTTATGCATCAGTTATTTAAAGAAGTCTTTTCACCCGAGTCTTTTATTTTCCTGACCTGTTGACAATGCAGGAGTATTTTTATTATGGAAAGTTTTGGAGTGAATGTGAGATGGATTTTTGACCTATTTATGTATTTGGGATGTCTGAAAGGAGATATTTTAGTTTAGTTAGTCTGTCGAAGTGACATGTAAGCATTTTATTATTGTTGTTTTACTTTAACATTGGTTCCCAAATGCATTCCAGTTCATTTTTGAATGCATGTCTGTGTGTTATGTGTCAGTTATTTAATGAAGTCTTTTATTTTCCTGACCTGTTGACAATGCAGGAAAGTTTTGTAGTGAATCTGAGAGATTTTTGACCCATTTATGCATTTGGGATGTCTGAAAAGAGATATTTTAGTTTAGTTGGTCTGTCGAAGTGAAATGTAAGCTTCGTATTGTTTTTTTTTTTTTTTTTTTCAAATGCATTTGCAGTTCATTTTTGTATGCATTGGTTTGTGTTATGCATCAGTTATTTAAAAAAGTCTTTTCTCACGAGTCTTTTTTTTTTCCCTGACCTGTTGACAATGCAGGAATATTTTTAGTATGGACAGTTTTGGAGTGAATGTAAATGCCCAGTTTTGCATTTGGGATATCTAAAAGGAAATGGGGTTGTCGCAATAGAATTAATTCATATTACGATTCTATACCAGCTGAAGTATCACAATAGCAAGTAGTATTGCAATACTGTAACTTAGAGCTGCACGATTCTGGCTAAAATGAGAGTTGCGATCTTTTTGCTTAAAATAAAGATCACGATTTTCTCACGATTCTGTAGATGTAAAATAAAGGTTAATATGAGTAGGCTATTATTATTGGTAATTCAGAATACAACTAGGGGAGAGCGGGGCACAAAGTAACACTTTTTGGTTTTGGTCAAATAATGAACAAAGTAATAGGGTTAGACAAACCATATTTTTTTTACCAACAACACACAAGCCTCTCCTACAAAAGAGCACAGGACCTATGGTTTCTGTGCAGTATTGCCAAAAGTGCCAGGAGAAAAAATGTTACTATTTACCCCACCTGCGGTGCAAGTTGTAACAGACAGAGGGTTAGTTGTAACATGCTTATAAAGGCAAATTTTACACAATTAATTTAAATTCAGTTTACTTTAAATAATAGCTATATTTCCTCAATAATATGGGCTCATTTCTTTTTTACTCTACATAGCACAGCATGTTTATTTATTTTTTTGTTTATTGGATAAACACATTTGAATCTATTTGCATTATTATCCATTTATCCATTATGCATTTATTTGCATTATTAGCAATAAAATATATATTTTTCTATTAAAACAATATTTTCTGTTAAAAAACATTTTTATTTAAAAAGTTCTCAACGTTACACTCAAAATTCCAAAAAATATTTAGTTTATTGGTATCCAACAGTGTGTGGCTTAATTGTAACACCCTGTTACAACTAACCCCGCTGTGTCATGTTTTCCTCAAAACTGGCTAGCAGTCACTGTGTGTTTTATAGATCTTTCAAAATGGTTTCATCTTTTAGCCTACAAGACGGTGATCACAACAATATAAGATTTTACATACATACTTTCAACAATTTGTTTAAAATAAAAAATATCGACTGTAATAAAAAATACTTTTATGCTGCAAAAATGGATTCTCCTGTGTTTCTCATCCAAATTTCGAGGAAAATTTTCAATAATTGGCAGGAAGACGTCTGCCGACACTGGTGAAAACCTCGGAAGCATGCTATGGTTAACTCTGAGCAAATACCTTAAAACTCTGTGTTACATTTAACCCCGCGTTACTTTGTGCCCCACGCTCCCCTATTCATAATTCTGATGTTGAATTATTGTGTTTGAGACATATGCTTGCAATCTGTCATTGACAACATTGTTAGACCATTTTTTTCTACTGGTAAATTGAGACGTTTGTCATTATCAGATTTCCTCTTGCATTATATTCAACATTACATTGGCTAGAGTAGTTATACTGAAACTGTTAAACATTATTTTATATATTTTATTGATTGTTATGAAATAATTTAAGTGCTATATTTTTTATTAGTGAAAGTGCCCGCTCACTTTGACAAGGCCTGTCTAAATATATATTTCTGCCATGCCACTAATACAGATAAACTATTGTTGCATTATCATTGTTTATTTTTCTGTTATGTACAGAGATTTGAATATTTATTTCCCTCCAATCCTTTTTAATCTTCAAGTTACATTTTGGTCATTTTTCTCTCCAAATAAAATTTGCCCAAAGCTGCACAACATATGACCTCTACATAAATACGGGTGCTGTGACTTCTATTGTAGCTATGTTTAGCATCCCTATATGAGAGAGTGCCATAACCGCGTTTAGTCACACTATTGCTTTTCTTTTACAAGTGAGCATGAAAAAAACAGACTAGTTTCAGCATTTATTTAAATTTAAATGAACAAGGTAAGCTGGTAAGGTAGTTACACAGTAAAAAAAAAAATTAATAAAAAATAAATAAAAAATCGAAATCGAAATCGTGAATCGGTCAAACTTTATGAAAAAATCGAGATTTTTTTTTTTTTGCCATATCGCCCAGCCCTACATTAAAGCTT